>VXAK01000708.1:93485-110230 GCA_013399435.1 Arenaria interpres
CTCCCAGCAGAGGGGCTCCAGCCCTCCCAGCATCTCCATGGCCTCCTCTGGCCCCTCTCCAACAGCTCCATGTCCTTCTGCTGTTGAGGACTCCAGCGCTGGACACAGCGGTCTCGTACAGCAGAGCTGCTGTCTCCAAACGTGGCAAAAAGCCCTAGAAGTCTCGGTATCAAGGGCACGTGGTGGGGTTAAGTGCGCACGGGCAGCTCCTGCCGAGCAGATGGTGTGGGTGAGGGTGTGTTGACATATTTGCAATAATTTCATCATCCGCATGAACGTGAAGATGCTCGGCGCTGATTTAAATTCGTCTTTGGCGCGTCGGTTGGACCGCGTTAAAAGCTCCCTCGGCTGCTGCCGTCCCGAATTTGAAGGGCTCTTAGTTTGATTTAGCCGAACTGACTTTAGGGGCAAATTCATGAGTTACAGCCGGTTTTAATTTTAGAGGAAGGGCATGTTGCTCCTGGTTAAAAAGGGCCCAGAAATCTCAGTCTATTGACTTAAGTAGGTGGTTTAGTACCACTTAAAGAGGAGCGGGATTTGGGTACGGAGCCTTATTCCTGCTTAGCCTCCCAACAGACGCCGGAGGAAAGGGAAATATACTGAAAGCACCTAAAACACTCCGTTTTGAGTGAGGATTTTCCTTCAGCTCTTTGTCCCCCCACCAAAGAGAAAGGGATACTGCTAAAATTGGGAAAGGCCCGCATGGATTTACCAAGGGTGAGTCACGCTCGACCAACCCGATCGCCGTCTGTGATGATATAACTACTTGTCTGGATGATGGGAACATCTACCTTGACTCCAGCAAGGTTTCTGATGTATCTCACATGGCGTCCTCGTGTTGGGACATTGGAGTCTAGACAGGGACACTACGAGGTGGGTAAAAAACTGGATCATCAGGCTCAAAGGCCAGTGGTTAATGGTTCATACCCAAGTGGATGGTTGGCTGCAAGGGGAGCTCCTCCCAGACCCATCCTGGGACTTATCCTGTTCCATATCCTCATCGATAACCCGTGGAGGAGACAGAAGCCACCCTCATCAAGTCTGCAGACAAGCTGCTGTGCCTGAGGGCAGGGCTGAGGTTCAGAGGGACCTGGACAGGCTGGAGGAGTGAGGACAGAACCTCCTGAAGCTCAGCAAGGCCAGCCGGGATGGATTAACCCTCTCGGGGCGCTGGGTGACAGCTCTGCTGAGGATCCACAAGTCCTAGGCAGCTTTATGCTAAACCCAGATGAGCATCATCCATTGGTGGCATCCTGGACTGTAGGACCTGGTCCATAGCTGGTAGATTAAGGGAAGCCCCCTGTAAGGACTGGAGGGGGCTCCAAGGTCTCCCCGGAGCCTTCTCTGCTCCAGGCTGAACCCCCCTAACTCTCTCAGCCTGTCCTCCCAGCAGAGGGGCTCCAGCCCTCCCAGCATCTCCGTGGCCTCCTCTGGCCCCGCTCCAGTAGGACCAGGTCCTTCTGATGGTGGGGAGATGCTTTCCTGCTGCGAGGCTCTTTCCTTCACCCTTTTTCCCCAGTTTTTTTCCCATGGTTTGGGCTGATGAATGAGGGATCAATTTGTTTTCCACACCAACTGCACGGGCCAAGATCTGCGTCTCCTCAGCGTGACACATCCACCGTGCCCACCATGGAGAGAGGGGCTGAGCACAGTTGAGGAGAGCAGCGTTTCCCCCCCCTCCCCAGCTCCCACCCAACGTCCATCTCATCACCTGCTTTTTTCCTCTTGAAATCCGAATGGCCATTTCCCGTTGGGCTTCATTATCCCCGTCCTGCCTCACTCAGCATCCCCTGGAACATCTGGACCATCTCCAATGAGGTTTCTGCGCGGAGTTGACGGCTGAGCGAGTCCATCCCACCGAACCACCCTGTCGAGACGCGGGGAGAGCAAAGATTTGGGCCGGGGCCACTGCCGCTGCCCGGAGGCAGCGCGGTGGGAGCCGAGGGAGGCGGATCTCCAAGGATGGGCTGCCGCTGCCTCCTCCGAGACAAGCTGAGTTTTTGTGGAGGGGTCATTAAAAGTCACTCGCTGAGATTTCAGCGTAAATGAGTAGCTGCTGGGGGCAGCAGGCGTGGAGCTCGCTGAGAGCCGGGGGGCAGGCTGGCCAGCTATTTCATATTTAAGCAGCAGCGTCGTTAGATTCCTGCTGGCCCGTGGGCAACGATGCAATGGAGCGTTTGTCCCCTTACCCTGTGCCTGATCCCCCGCCCCCTAAAATTATTTTCTCAAGTTTTTTAAGCCACCGCCTTATTAATTGCGCTTGGCAAAGGTCAGAGCCGCTGGATTAAAAGGAAGAATTTTTTCTACATTAAGGGTGGTGAGAGCCTGGCCCAGGTTGGCCAGAGAAGCTGTGGCTGCCCCATCCCTGGAGGGGTTCAAGGCCAGGTTGGAGGGGGCTCGGAGCAACCTGGTGTGATGGGAGGTGTCCCCAGGGCAGGGAGGTGGGACTGGAGGGTCTTTAAGGTCCCTTGGGTGGGACTTTGCAGCCCAGCACAAACTTGACCAGTAAGGATTTCCCAGGGTTAGACTGAGATGATGATTTGATGGGGCTAAAGCAAGGCCTAAGCAAAGTCTGGGTAGTGATCTGTGCCGTTCTTCACGTGTCCTATCGTGCTCATGGGGCTTTCATGCCATAGTTGATGGTACATACAAGTCCGGGTCACCAGGAGGACCATTGTCTGCAGAGACATCATCCTGGTAGTTCTGCTCGAAGGTCTGCAAACTTGAAGGTCTGAAAACTTGAAGCCCCCATGACTTCCCCTTTCTCAAACCACGTAGATCTTGGCTTTTGTGGGTCCAAGTCTGATGGCCAAGAATTTGCATGGTTTGACAAGTTTCCACACTCCTGCAGCAGAAGGAATGTGGTATTTTTGCTCAGTTTGGACAGAAGCACTTGCTGCCCCAGAGGGAAGCTGTTTCCCAAATCTGAGCCACTTCTCCCTGCTTCTTGCAGGAGCCCTTCTCCACATCAGGCTCCGGGTTTCAGCAGGAAACCATACAAAGGAGACCGGTTTTATTTATTGGCAAGACCAAGGGTGAAATTTTGGCTCTACAAGCCAAGGTGTTGTGTCCTACCAGGATGGGGAGCTGCTCCTTGATCTGTCCCTCTTCCACCTCCTGGGGACACGGACTGGTCCCAGGCTGGGTGGTGGCATCTTTGACCCTTGTCTCCCTCGGGACATCACAGCTTGTTCCATCCTGACTGTGACTCCTAGTAGAGATGGAGCAAATCTCTGCGTCTCAATCATCACCTTGAGAGCCAGAACCGAACATGGGTCTGCAAAATCTTTTCTAATTATCAAAGATGAAACAAACCATCACAGTTTGATGTCAGTGAACTTCAGCATCCCTCAGCTCTTTTCTCCTCCAGAACAGGTGGTCTGGTGGAAGCCTGTCACCCCTTCCCTGGTTGTCCCCTGCCTGTGGCATGGTATTTCTTTCCAGACCTCCAGTTTTAGGGGCACAGGTCAGCTGGACAGGTCTTTTTTTAGTCTTGGCAGTCTACATGCAGTGACCTCATGGCATCTTTTTGGTCAGAACTTGCTAAAATCACCTGGAAAAGTGGGACCTTAGTGGAGGGGTGAGTTTTCATCTCCTGTGGGATGCAGAAGAGCAGAGGGTATATCCCAGGTGTTGCTGACCTTGAAGGTTGCAGCTCATGGAGCTGCAGGTGGAGGCCATCTTTGCCATCAATCTCATTTGCAGCTTCACTGATAAGAGCTGATTGCGACGATAACGAAGCCAAGCCTGACTCATCAGCACCTAAATGAGGAGCGATGCCACCCACAGCGATCTTACTCCTCATCTGGAGCCCCATCAGCTGGTGGGATGGATCTGAAGTTCTCCAGTCGACCTCGGTTGGCTTTGCCTGGCATTTTTGGACCAGGCATGGATTCTGTGTCAGCGAGACCTGAGGTTTTAATCAATTTATCTCAAGAGGAGGAGGTGGCAGCCTCAGGAAACTCGCTTTAAAGATTACGAGGTGTTAAGTCAGCATGTGTGTGTTTGAGAGCAAAGCGTGTCAAGCTGTTTCATCCCACCAGCCTCATGGGTTGTCCCCGCTCCTGGCTGTGTTTTGAAGCTCCGGTTTCAAATTCCTACTGGGATAGAAAGCGCAGAAGGGGTTGTGTTGAGACAAGGGTTGTACTGTCAGGTGGGCCGCACGAAATACCAAATTGGGAGCAGAACCTCCCTCCTTGGGTAATTTCCTCCAAGTTTTGAAGCCAGATGTGAATAACCTCCATTCACCTATGAGCTCAACAGGTCCATCGCCTCCCACGTCCAGCTGGCACGGCCAGAAAATTAAAAGCCGCGGAATTCTGGGGCTGCTTCAACAGCTTTTGCTGTGTTTGGAAGAATCTTTGCACCAACTGATCGGAAAGCGCCTGAAATTCCCAGCAGCTGCTCGTCAACTGACCTCGTTACTGGGAATTTAGGGCCGGCTCGTTTTCTGGTAACTGCCATGGGCTCCTCAGATCTTCCTGGCAGGGGAGAATGAGAAAAGATGGAGATTTTTAGGAGCCAGAGCCCAGAGGAGGCTTCAACCCCCTCTTGCTCCCAGATTCCTGTTGCCTTTAGCGAGGAAGGATTGCTCTGAGATGCAAGGAGACGCGTTGGGTGCCCTTAATTGCAAGTGTTTTGAAAAATACAAGACCAGAAGGAAGAGCTGATGATCAGGTGAAGTTTTTTGGGGTTTTTTTTGAGGGAGGGAAAGGGGGTTGTACAGCATGTAGGAAACTTCTGGAATCTGCTGCCGTGGGGGCTGATATTGTTGTGGGTTCAGGAAGGGATTAAATGAATTCAAGGCGACTGGCCCATAAACATCTCTGAAGTTTGTGCCTTGGAGGACACCTCCCTGCTGTCACCCTAAAAGGAAGGACTGGGTGCTGGGGGGGCACGAGGGCACGAACCCACAGGCAGCAACCGGAGTCATGAGCTCTCCATAAACAGCGTCTCTTGCTGCTGTGGTTTGGAGCAGAGCACTGGGCTGGAGACACCATTGCTCTGACCCAGGAGGACATTTCTTACCTTGCAGATCTTTCTGAAAGGTCCGTGAAGTAGGGCCAAAGGACAGATGTTGTGTAGGGAAGCTGAGGTGGTTCTGAAGTCTTTGGTTCCTGGCAAAACCTGGAGAAGAGGGGGGTCTCCTTTCAGCTCTGGCAGCACAGGGGATTTGCACATAGTCCTTGAAGGTTCTCGAAGGTTCTCCAGGCCATGGTTGGGCAGGGATGCTACTACTTTGCCATGCTTTTTGCCATGAAGGTCTTTCCCTTGTTTAGCTTTGATCGCCAGAACTTGCCTGAAGAGACCTTCCTTGAGGTCTTTCCCAACATTTGTCTTCTGTAAACAGTAGATATGACCTGTTTCAGCAGCAGAGCTCTTAGGAAGCTTCCCGAGTGTTAATTCCCTTCCATCCAGGGCTTCCGTTGGGGAGGAGAGCCTGGAGCCATGGATCTGGGTACAGCACCTACAGCTGATGCCCTTCTCTTGAGAAGACCCTGGGCGTCGTGGAGGAGGAGGTGCACTCATTCACGTGCACTGGAGAGGAAAAAGGGATTAAGCCATTCACCACAGCCATAATTTCAGGGCTTGGAAGCCTCATTGAAATTAGCTTTGACAGAAGCTTAATTTTACTGCCTCTTGCCTGAATAAAATTTTTGAGGTCTATCCTATTAAGAAGATTTGTTTCTTTTCAGTTTCTTCTTCTTCTCAAACCAACATCTGATCTGAATTTTATTAACAAAAGCCTCTTAATGTGTACATAAAGAGGAGGGGGGGGGGGTGGTGTTTAATGCTGTTCTGTTGAAAACTGCTCAAAACCAAGTTATTTCTCCAGATGTTTGCTGTTACGTTCTGATGAGGAGCAAATGTCTAATAATTTGCTCAGCGCCGTCTGTTTTCTGCACCAGCCTGATTTATTTGCACGTTCCCACAGCGAAGGGCTGTTAAGGCATTAAAAAAAAATAATAATAAAAAAAAAAAGACCTTTTCTGTCTTTTGGAAAAAAGATACTGGAAATATTGCACAATATTGGAAAGCATTGCCCTTAGATAAAGAGTCGTAAAGCGGTCGTGTGCCTCGTTGGGAGGTGTTGGAGGATCTCAGCGTGGGTTCTAGGCTGCTGGGCAAGCGTTGAAACCAAAGGGGACATGGAGCAAGAATGGGTTTGCTCTTCTGGGAGAAGCTTTAAGCTAGTGATGGTCCAAAAAACAGCACGTTAATACCATCCTGCGCCTCCAGGTGCTTTTTTCCATGTTTCTCCAACGAGCACGCCCCAATAAGGTGTCTCTTGAAGTAGGTTGGTAGCTGTTGGTGCTGGGACTTTCTCCATCTTCTGGGAGCGAGGGCTCTGCAGGCTCAGATGTAACTGACTGCAAGGTGGTAGATGAAAATGTGGCAAAAAGGGGCTTTTCTGGGGCTCGCCACCTCTGCCCATGTTGGCTTTGGCCATCTGGGATGAGTGAGATCAATGCTCGAGGCATGAGGAACAGCTGCACTTGGAAAGGACCATGGGTGGGACAAAGCCAAGAGATGTTTAGGATCCGTTCAAGCAGAGTTTAAGGGAGAACGTGGTGTTTCCGGGGTTTGAAATGAAGCTGGAGACCACGATCATGGAGGGCTCGGTCATCATCTGCCAAACTTTTCATGATTCATGACTCAAAGCTTGATGCGAGGAGGTGGGAGTGGGTCCCAAGGGCAGAGCCCAGGCTGGTAGGGACCAGGAGCCCTTCTCTGTGGATGCATCTTCGTTAATCCTAAAGTGAAGGAGACTTAATTAGGGGCACGGGCGCGTCACGGTCACCGTTGGTAACTCCTTCTTCACTGTTACTGTATTGCAGTTCGTCGCCTTCCGGAGTGTTTGAGAAAGAATATGACATTTATCGGGATTACAGTGCGGAAGGTCAACTCCTCCACTACAGGTAGCCAAAATTTCCCGCCGGTATCGGGGTTGGGGGTCTGCAAGGTGGCCTCGGTGGTGAGGTGGGGGTGTGGGACAGTCCACGTGCCACCGTTTGACCTGTGGGGATGGGGCAGCGAGTAACAGCAGTGTTATCTTTGTGTTTTTCTGATCTTCCTCCCCATCCCTTTCCCTTCAGTTTTTAGCTTGACTACCCCCCTTGAATAAACCTTAAGATATATTTTGACGGTTCTTTGGAGCCATCATGATGGTTCTTGGTGGTTCATCCATCCTCTCTATGTGGTTGTCCACGTTTGAGTGGCTCCTACCCATGACCAGGAACTGGAGCAGGACAGGAGGAACACCAGGGCTCTCTGGTGATGGGGCCACACCTCTGGGTGAGCTCCTGGTCTGGGGGGTTTCATTAGGCTCCACCATCAGGACAGGACCCACCCAGTGCTGCTGATGGACCCCAGTGCCTGCCATTACGGTGGCTTGAGCATCTTTCCAGTACTGGAACCAGTTTCTAGGCTCTTTCCTAGGATTTTTGTATCAAATATAAGCAGATTTGCGTGGGTATGGATTTCATCCATCACCACAGTGAGCCCAGCTGATTTGGTTCGCTGTCTCCATAGGGTCCTGGAGGTGGGAAAGCCTCCTGAGAAGTGAACCACCTCTTCCAGCCTGTGGGTCCAACTGCTTTCAGAGTCCATTTGTAAGACAGATACGAGCTTCCTCTTGCTCGGATCAGGATTTCAGGTGCTAAACCTTCAGCTTCCATGGATTTATGTTGCTAGAAAATGGTACGGTGTCGTGCTTCTCTTTGTTACAGCTCAAAATGTCCCTCTTGGGGTTTGCACAAGGGGTTCAGGTGTACAAATGCTGTCACTTCTCACTAGTACTGTGTTTTTTTTACCTTGGACGTGGGTAAAAAACCACCAGAACTGAGGATGTCTGAGTAGATAGATGATCAGAGGTGGGGGACAATCATGTGCTGGGCTCCTGGAGCCTGTCCCAGCACCTCCATCGGGGCTTTCGAAACAAGCTTTTTGCCTTCAAAACTCAAAGTACTGGGACCAGAGATGGATTTTGGTGGGTGCTGAGAAATTGCTCTTGATACAGCCCGGATGGCTTCTTGGCTGCTCCTTCTTGGTGGCCAAAGAAGGCATCTTAGATGATCCACCTTATCCTAACCCGGAGCATTTGGGAGATGCCTCCCTTGGTCACCACCTGCCGGGATGGAGGTGGTGGTGGGTCTCTGGGACCTCTCCATGGACCCAGATGGATCCATCTCACCCTGACAGCGGCAGGTAGGATTTTTGGTCATCAGATCATCATCCAGGTGATGCAGAGCATCATCCAGATCAAATCAGGTGGGACCAGGGAGGATAAACACCTGCAATGGATGCTTTTACTAATTGTGGTGGCCTGAAGCCTTTCTCTGTACCACCACGTTCATCCCAAGTCCTACCTTTAAGACAGCAGGTCTATAGATTATGGTCAGATTTTGGGGGGTTTTGAAGCTGATTCCTGACTGGTTGCTTGGGGCTTTGATAAATACCCCCAGTTTTTGTAGGTTTTTTTCCTGGAGATGCAGGTGAGTTGAAGCACCTCTAGCTCTGGCTTTGTTTTCCATGCACCGGGAGGGCACGGATGCTCTGCCCAGCGTGATGTTCTCCTCCGTGGTGGCACAGGGTGGTCAGCTGGTCCACGATGGCGTGGTTTGCAGCAATCTGCATCCCGGTTCCGAGAGGCGTGCGAGTGGAAAATCACCCCGCGGCGTTGGCCGTGTGCCACCCTGCCCGCCCCGTAATTCCCCGCTGCTGCCATAACCTCCCGGGAGCGCCGGAATTAACTGGCACTCCAGCGAGAGAGGGGGAGAAAAACAAGCTTTCTAGGAGAGGAAACAAATAGGGTTATGGTACCTGGGGTTTATCCCCACCAGCAGAACGCTCTCCTGGAGCATCGGGTGAGCCCAGAGGGACCTACCCATGGATAGCGTTCCTCCCACGCGTCCCTCCTGCCTGCTGAGTGGATGGAATTCCCTGGATGTAGGGAGGAGAAGGGACGAAGAGGGGAAAGGGAGGGTGATTTGGTGGGTCTGGATCTGCTGTTTGGTTGGGAAGTGGAGTTTGCAGGTGCCTTCTCCTCCCCTCAAGCGGGGACACGGAGCGGTGGTGGGGACACGGAGCGGTGGCAGCATGTGCTTTGCTGCAGGAGATGCCTCCATCTTCCCAACTGTCCATAAAAATCCACAGACAGCCCTTTCTGCCCCCTCCCTCTCCCCCCCAATCACATCCAGCCAGGAAGCTAATTAGCAGCTTTGCTTAATTAGCCAAGAGTGGACTTCCTTCTGGAAGAATGGGTCTCAAGTGCCCTCCTGCCAAGTGAGATGGAGCCGGCACAGCCTGGGGGAGAGAAGGGGGGTTTAACCCTGTGAGTCCCATCCTGGCACTCATTAAAACTGAAATCAAAGCTCACCTCATCATGACAAGGACAATTTCATATTAATGACGTTAATTTTAAGGGGAAAGGTACATGACATGCTCGGAAAATCACCCTGCCTAAAGGCATCTTGCTTTCAGCTTCTCCAAAGCTTCGCTGGTGGCTCTTCCTTGGATGGGCCAAGGCTGGGCAGGTTCCAGAGGGTGGAAAGGACGTTGCTGGTGGGATGATGGTGGGCATCTGGAAGCCCAAGGTTGGTGTCTACCTCTGGATGGCTCAGAGGGATGCACATGTTGTCCCTCATGTAAATGGGAAGACCATTGAGGTACCTCTGCCAAGACCTGGGTGGTGGGACCACAGTGCAGACACCTTTTTCTGATGCTCTAGGACAGGGTTTTTGGGAAAGGCTGGTGCTCCAGCACCCTTGGCCAGGTGGCCCTCAGCCATCTCTCATCTTCCCCCGTGCTTCCCACGGGCTCATGCCAGTGCTGAGGTGGCAATTGCAAAATGAGCTGGCACCCAACCAGAGCTTTAAAGTCTCCGTGCTGCAGGCTGAGCCCTCAAGCACTTCCACTGGAGAAACGCTGCCCTGGATCCTCCAGATCCAACCCTGAGATCCAGCCACTTTCAAACAACATTCGTGAAATGACCCTGGAGGCTTCACAGTCGGGTGGGCGATCACATCTGCCCCCCAACAGCCTCCTCAGGTCCTTCCAACCCTCTCCTCCTCACCAAGTCTTGCCTTAGTCCCACAGGTTTTCCTCAAAGCCATGGTAAGCGTATGTTGCCTTGTTTGAAGGCCAAGACAAGAGGTGGGCAGACAGCATGGGACAGAGGATGGAGTTACACAAGGCATCTGTAGGTCTATGGTGGCTGAGGAAGCTTGGTGAGACCTAGGCCATGGCTTACTTCCTTCTGGACATGTGTCCACTCGCTTCCATCACCTCCTCCCCTCTGGCTGGGAAAGGGAGACCCTGGAGGACTTAGAGATACTTGGACAAAGTGTGGGAGCAGGGTGGCTTTTGAGGGGACAACTGTTCTCGCGTGAGGTCTGAGTACAAGCAGATGGAGGGGCAAGAGATTGGCTGACGGGGGAGAGGCCCTGTGGGTCCTCATCCACCCATGGCATCGTCATCCCCACATGCAGCTTTGGGGTGCAGCTCCAGGAGCTGCAGCGGCATCCTCAGGAGCAGGCAAGGATTTTTCCACTTCCTTGACGGCGCTGGCTCCGTGCTCCCGGCCAACAATTGCTACGAGAGATTTTCTAATATAATGAAGATTAGTGGGTGTCATTAAGAGGATGACGTCTTGCTCCGTCTGTCTGGAAGGCATTTGTAGGAAAGCCCTCGCAGCCAAATCCCATGGAGACAGGCAATTACCGTTACGCTTCTTAACCCTTTCCTCTTCATTCCTTCTGGTTTGTGGTCCCCGGAGCCCAGATGCTAAATGTCCTCGTTTTTCATCCTACGGTTCTGTTGCGAGGGTTGAACTCTTTGCTAATCCAGTGTTTTTCGTGAAGAAGTCTGTTTGTTTGTGGGACAAATCCCAGGTCTCTCTCATCGTCCCATCTTTGTGTTGGCCAGTCAATGGGTGGAGGTTCCAAGGTTGGTCTTCAGATCCGAGACCTTCAACTTGCTCCTCTGAATTTGTCTCCTCTCCCAGCACACTGCTGCTATGATCTTCTTTGTTCCATACTGCTGATGGGGTGGATGTCGTGGACCACGTGCAGGTGGTCAGGGCTTTGTGGCCACCAGGAAGATGCTGAAGCTTCATGGTGGAGGGAAATACATCATGGCCGACATGGAGCACAGCAGCAAAGCATTACTGATTTTCTTCTCCCCTTCTGCTCCTTGGGAAACAAGAGGTTCATTACTTGGGGACTTGCCAAGAGCAGAAGACCCAGACCCAAAAAGGTGCCCTGGTCCCTGCTGTAGGTTCCTCTGCTTGAGGAGAAGTGGAGAAATCTGTTCATTTGTGTATGAACACTCTCTAGCAATTTGGAACCCTTCCAGTTTACTCTGATCTGTAACTCTTAGGTCAGAGGTGGAAGCAGAGGTGATCAGTGGGCTGTTGTCCGGCAGTGGACAGATTGAGTGTCCAACCCATGAGCACGGAGGAGTGGATCCTGTTTCTGCTGGGAGCACGTTGGGAGAGTGGGACAGCAATTGCTTCATCGTCCCTGCAATGCTCTTGATGTGGTCTTCCTCAATTTGTCCTGGACTTCCCAGCCAGGAGAGTTTAAGGAGGTCTTTGATCTTCTCATGGTTTTCAGCATCTCATGGTCAACAGGAGTCTAACAATAATAACAATAATAACTGACCATCTGACAAAGCAGGTATAGAAGTGTGGAGAAAGTTGAGGTTGGCCTCCAAAAGACCTGGCGCCATCTGTCTGAGAGCTCCACAGGGCCGTGTGTCGCCCAGCAGGTACCTGAAGTTTAAGAGTTGGTTGTGTGTCTGTCCTGGGCGGCCTCTGTTTTGAACCATGGCTGCACTTTCTCTCTACGATTTTCTTCGTCTCTTGGCTCTCACAGGGGTTGTGTGCTCCAGATGTTCTTAGATTCATTCTCCAGCCATGGGAGTGTTTGGTGTCCAACTCTTGCACTGACCATGTTCAGCTCAGAGCGTGGGCACAGACTCTATGGTTGTTGGTGCCGTGGTGCCTTCATGTGGATGTAGAGAAGGGGTTTTATTTGTGCTGTTGGCAAAGGTGTTATGTGAAGCCAGGTACCAAGTTCAGGAGACTTGTAGGAGCTTGGAAGGCACCAGGGACAGAGGTGAGGAGCCACCACACCAGACTTTGAACGTGGCTCCTTCCACCTGGCCACGCAGTGGGTATGTGGTAACAAATACATCCATGACACTGTGGGGATGAAGGTCTCCAACCCCTTCTGGTTGCAACCTCTGAATTCATCCAAGCTTCCTGATAAAGTCCATACCCGGAGCCATCCTGGGGACGGGAACTCAACATCTCCAGGCTGAAGCTCCCTTTTGGTGTCAATTTTAGCCAAGGCGGCTGCGAAGCCACATTCCTCTTTCCAACGATGACAAAGACGCAGCTCAAGTGTGCCGACAGACGTTTGCTGGCCCAGGGGACACCTGCCCAGCAGAAGCGGCGGTGGTGGCCCTCCCAGCTGTCCCGTGCGGGGACATGTGCCACCGCCAGCTGCTGGGTTTATCCCCCCGCCTCCTTCTGCTCAGGCTTCATCTTTCACGACCCTGAGTTAAGACCAAGGGCTTAAGGCTTCTCTGTAAATAAATGTGCCCGTTCGTGATATTTAAAGGTAAATCTGTTGCCTTTAGAAGTAATGAGGAGGCACCAACCTAATAGCAGCGATTCCCTGGAGAACCAGGAGATAAAAATCCTGAATTTTGGAGCAAAATTGAAGAGAGGTTTGGAGGGTTCACTGTGCTCAGATGTACCGCTGTGGTGGGACCTCTGCCCCCCGAGTCCAAGTCTCCGTGGGGCAGAAGGGAGGTGAACCCAGTGTCTTCTCCCCGTGCAGCTAAAGCTTGAAGTCCATCCATCTGATGGCTTCATTTTTGAGGAGCTGGAGTGTCCTTCTGGAACGTAACTGGGAGCCCAGACTGTGGAGCTGGGAGCAGTTTCCTCCACACTCTCTTGCACTTTTTCCATGCTCAACCAAACACCAAACTGTAGACTTGCTTTGAAGTGAACCACCATCCTCATCCTCAGCATGAGCCGAGTCCCTTATCTCAAATGCTCATGTGTAGTGCCCAAGTGATGGGTCTGTAGCGTCCTTCCAAGCTGAGAGCAACCCTTCCTGCTGGAGGGCTTCCAGCAACCAGCTGAGCTCCAGCTTCAAGGACCTGTAGTGTCCCTCTAAGCCAAGGGTTGTCCCTCTAAGCCAAGAATAACCCTTCCTGCTGGAGGGCTTCCAGCAAACAGCCGAGCTCCAGCTTCCAGGACCAGTTCTTCAAAGCCAGCGTGCTGCTGATGGCAGTATCTGGTGGCTGGCACACAAACTGGGGTAGCAGGTCTAGCTTGGCTCCGTGGCCAAAAGCTCTTCTCTAAGAGAAGAAGCTGCTCGATCAGCCTTTCCACAGCCGTGGTAGCAATCAGTAGCTTCAAAGCCACCCATCTCCTGGGATTGGTCTCCATGGGTGGAGGTGAGCCTTGGGGAGGAATGGTCTGGCACGTTGCCCCCCACGGCCCCGCGTCTGGGCTTGGCGATTGGTCTTGTAGTCCTTGGTAGGTGGCCCGTCATGTCCCAGAGCCTGGTTCAAAGACAGAGGAGAGGTTCTTCTGGTGGGGAAGAGCTTGGGGAAGGTGGCACCAGGCTGCAGAACTGGGGCTGTCGGGAGCAGAGATGAATGATTCAAGGTTGGAAATACCAAGAGGATGAAGGGCTTCAGCTTGGAGAGCAACGGGGAGAGGGATGTGAAATCTGCTGGGGTTGGGCAAGAGCTACAAATCCCCGTGGTAGGAACTTGTTGTCGTGCTTACGGAGACAAAGGAAGCAGATCCCCTATTGATCTGCTATTTAAGGAAATGTCACTTCTGGTCTCTTTGTGCTTTGCAGCTAATTCCGCTTAATGATAAAGGCTTCTCTGTGCTCCCTTCTCCGCGTCCCCTCCCTCCCTCCCTCCCTCTCAAGAAACAGAAAAATCTCGCCGCGTTTCAGTGACATTTGGGTTTCAGAAAACAGGCTATTTTGGGTGATTGGTTTAATGGCGCATCTGAGGCGGGGAGAGCAGCCCTGACTGACAGCACAGGAAGGACATGGAGCTGTTGGAGCGGGGTCAGAGGAGGCCACGGAGATGCTGGGAGGGCTGGAGCCCCTCTGCTGGGAGGGGGGGCTGAGAGAGTTGGGGGGGCTCAGCCTGGAGAAGAGAAGGCTCCAGGGAGACCTTGGAGCCCCTTCCAGTCCCTCAAGGGGCTCCAGGAAACCTGGGGAGGGACTCTGGATCAGGGAGGGGAGCCCTAGGACGAGGGGGAAGGGTTTGACACTGAAAGAGGGGAGATTGAGATGAGATCTGGGGGAGAACTTCTTTGGTGTGAGGGTGGTGAGAGCCTGGCCCAGGTTGCCCAGAGAAACTGTGGCTGCCCCATCCCTGGAGGGGTTCAAGGCCAGGTTGAAGGGGGCTTGGAGCAACCTGGGCTGGTGGGAGGTGTCCCTGCCCAGGGCAGGGGTTTGGACTAGATGACCTTAAAGTTCCTTTCCCACCCAAACCATTCCATGATTCGATGATTTTTCTCCTGGGAATCTGGTGTTTGGCTTCCCACAGGCATCTGTACCCTCCATGGGCAACACCTGGTGTGCCAGGACAGGTTGAGTTGTGGATCCTCCACCTTGGCAGACCCTGATCTTGGGCATCCTTCCGGTTGGCTCCTAATGAGACTGATCCTGGAGGGTTCGCCAGAGACCCTCTGGCCACCATGGCTTGTTCCTGCTTATTTTGAGAGCTTGCTGATCCCAAAAGTGGGTGCTGTGACCAGGTGTAGGATGTAACTGAACCTAACGCAGACCTTCAGCAAGGTCAACCTGGCCTTCAGCAACAAGCGACCAGCCCACAACTCGCCAGGAACAGCCATCTGAGCTCGTTTCACCATTTCCTTCTTACCTCGAGCCCACAAAACCCCTTTCATATGGATTCTTGGCCCCTCAACAGAGGGTCTTCAGGGTGGGCTGCAGGCCTGTCCACCACACCGTGCTCCACTCAACGCCATGTTCAGAACCTGCCGTTATTTCACCAGAAAACGGTGGTTTTCATCATCCCGACGGTGCTGCAAAAAGGGTGGCTGAAAAATTCTGTACTATTGAGTGAGGTGTCAGGGGGGGAGACGGGACGTCAGGGAAGGCTCGTTATCTCTCTCTTGTCTTGATTCAGCTTCCGCTGCCGCTAATTAGAGCGGATGCCATGGGAGCAGCTTTTTTTTCTGAGAGAGGAAGAGTTTGCAGCCAACGTGGGAGAGATTTCATGGGGAGACGCGGTGTCGCGGGCCTCAAGCTAAAAGAGATCTGATGGCGCCGACCAGAGAAACGTCCTGAACGTTGGAGCCTTCTCCTTTCATTCAAAAAAACCCCGAAATTGTTTTTTAAAAAATGGCATTTTGACAGGGAGGCTTTTGCTTGCCTTGGTCACAGGTATCAACCCCTCAGTAATATTTTAAATGGAGAATTAAATCATGGTGTGCAATGAGCCTTGGGAGACCTTGGACACCCTTCAAACCAGGCTTTGCAGTCAACAGCGATGGGTTGAAGGTTGGGCTTCAGCCTTCCCACGGCTCTGAATTGCTCCCGATGAGACCAAGCTTGATGGTCAGCTTCCAGGACACCCCATGGCTCATGTTGTGTCCATCAAGTGGTCCCTCATGGTCCCACTGCTGGTATTTAGGAGGAGATAGAAAACAGAGGAGAGCTGTGATGCCATCTGGTGGTAATGCCGCACCTTCTCCGTGATTCCTCCACGGGTGGGGTGATCGAAATCCCAGATCATCCTGGGAAGAGGTTGGCAGGTCGTGGAGCTGGTCTCCTGCCACGTGGCTCCATCCAGAGCTGTCAACAGACAACATGACAACATCCCATTGTCCCACCGTGAGACGGTGTCACCGAGGTGCCCATGAATCTGGTCATCTGGTGCCTATGAACACAGGCAGCAAGATCAGTCCATCCATCCAGGATCTTCTCCTGATCCTGACAAGTGTAAAACCAAATTGCAGTTCCTCTTGGTTTTTCCTCATTGGAGAGATGCGTCAGCCCATCCCAACCAAAGCCAAGGAGGACAAGAGAGGGAGACCCACGGGAAGGCAAGGAGGAGAGAAAGGAGAACCTCCAAGGATGAGAAACTCATGACAAAACAAAAGCCCGAGGGTGCTCCCTGCTGTGCCAGGATGGTTTTACACCTCGTTAGGGTGCAGCCTAACGAGGAGACTCAGCCCAAGCCACAGCTCATCTCTGTCCTGCGCCATCCAGACCATTGCAACGACATGGCCTGCTCTGGATTTGACCCCAGAAACCTTCCTTTCACTAGGGTTGAACCAGTTGAGCCTCACCAGGGTCCGCTTCTCTCCAAATAACCATTTTGTTGCCCAAATAATGCGGATTTTCTCTCGCTCACGTTGGTTTCCGTAGGAATTGCTTCTGACCGTATCTGCAGGTTTCTTAAGAAATGCAGTCCGAGGAGGACGTGAGGTTTCCAGGCGTGTAGATAACGGTGGGGACGGAGATTGCAAGCGTAGAAGAAGGGCTGGAGAGCCCACGGTGGGGTCGTGGGCACACCCACGGTGACCCCTAATCTCATAAAAGCCGTAAGCAAGGAGCGCTTGAGCAGGAATCTAAAATTCCAGGTACAGTCTAAGTTCTGGGATATTTATATTTGCTGTGAGCGGGTAATTCTCTACAGACAACTTTGGGGGGGGGGGGGGGCAAGACGGCAAT
>VXAK01000708.1:110256-123103 GCA_013399435.1 Arenaria interpres
CCTGCAGATGAAGAGCAATGAAATCTTGGCGACGGGGGGGATTCTAGCCTGTCGTCCTATCCCCTGATTTAGTTATAAATCAGTAAAATATTGAGTTTTTTCTCAACTTCGCGTGACCGTGGAGGCCGGATGGCCGTCCCAAGGACGGTTTCCCAGCTGGAAAATTTAGGAAGAAGGTTCCATCTGGATCCTGGGGCATCTTCTAGGCTTGCCTAGAGGTTTGGTTTTTTCCCGGTTCCCCACCTTCTGCCTTCGCAGGGAGATATTTGGGGGGGGGGAGAGTGGCATCGGGCAATTTGCCATGTGCCAGGAGGGTTTTTTCGTGCCGTCGTTGGCTCATCGCTGACCCCCCGGGGGGCATCTCGGCGCGGTGGGCGGTGGTACCCAGCTGGGAGGAGAAGGGGGGAGACGGAGCCGCATCCTTCATCCTCATCCCCATCCCTGGGGAATTGCAAGCGGTCCCAGTCGAGCACCGGACCCGGGGGTTGGAGGGAGGGAGAGGGGGGATCTTAAAGCTCAGGAGGGTGGTGAAGAGGCGATTGGGGAGGAGATGCTCCCGGCTCCCACGGCCGGGGGAGGAAGGTGAGGAAGAGCGAGGGGACGGTGGGGGTTGTGGGGTGCCCAGGGATCCCATGCTTTTCCCGTGGCTGCAAACCCCGACGCCTTCAGAGGAACGCTGGAAACCAATATATTTGAATTAATGATTTAAATTAAGGGCTTTTTTTTTACACACACACACCCCCCAAAAAAAAAGGGGGGAAAACCCATTTAATCCTGGCGCTAAATCACAGTCTTCATCTGCGAAGTCCAAATAACACCGGGACAAGCGAACGTTTCTTGAAAAAAATGTGAGTATTTGGGTAGGTTTTTGTGAATATTCTTGCTTTTCAATCCCCTTTGCTGTATCGTTCGTTTAAAAGCCGGGATGATGCTGTTAAAATAATTGCAGTTAAACCCAGCTGTGACCCGTGCTTTTATTCACCGGTCCTGCCTGGATTTAATGGAGCCCCCAGTTGACCACGTTAAGGGGCGTCGCAGCAGAAAATATGAATATAGGGAATATTTTTGGTGGCTGTGACTGTTTTTAAGGTAAACAGAGCTGTGGATGGGATTGATTATCGCGAGGCATAGAAATAATTCTATTTAAATGGCAGGGATGGTTGTCTCGGAGAGGGTGAGGTTTTGCTCGCGTTTCTCCAGCCAAAAGCAACTGGAATTACAGGAATTCCTGGAGCCGGGGAGCGTGAAGGGAGCGGAGATTTCTCCTCTCACCTCTGCCTTTGACTTTCTAAAGGCTGGAAGAAGATCGGGGAGGGGGGGTATGTGAGCCGGGAGGGAGGATTGAAGAGCAGAAGGCGCTCGAGTGTTTTGGGGGAAAAAATAAAATCAAATCAAATCCTCCCCCTAAAATAAATGCCGTGTTTCGGTCCCCCGGAAATTATGCAAATTTGCAAAGAAATTGATTTTGCCGATAGAAGATTAGAGGGATTTGGGGAAGCTGTTTGTCATGGAAATGTAGTCGGGAGCCGTTAAGGCGAATCTTGCCTTCCCCACGAGGAATAAAAAAAAAATAAATAGCAAAGGGAACCCGGGTGCCAAGCCGGAGATAGCAGGAATATTTGGAATTTCTGGAGGGATCTCCTGTGCCAGGAGGGTGTCCGAGCCTTGGCGGGGCTCCCTTTTTCCTCTTACACCATCGCTTTTCAGTTCTGGGAGTAACTGAGCTCCTCGTGGGCAGCCACACACACACAACATAAAAAAAAATAAAAAGGGGGGGGCCTTTTGCAACACTCGCTTTGGCAGAAAATTTAATTTGGTCCATAGCGATGTTTTTCTGGTGTTTAGCAATAATCCAGGGCGGCCCGGTGGAGCTTTCAGGTTTATTGGTCGCTGTTATTTAATATTTTGATGGAAGGCTCGAACTCGGGCGGGATGATTTGATGGGCAGGGCTCTGCTCCCCGGGGGATTTTTATTCGGATCCGCTGCTGCCAGATGCCGGCTGCTGCCTGAAAGATGAATGCAGGCGGCAAATCCAGGAATTAGGAGGTGCTTTCACCTGGTTTGAGTTAAAACACCTGGATTTCGGACGTGATTCCTGTCCCTACAGGGACGGTGGAGGAGCCGAAGCGGGGTTCTCCGCAGAGCACCGCTTGGTGCTCCTCTCTTTGTGCTGGTGTCCCCTTCCTTTTTGGTTGAAGAGGCAGAGGAACACCAGCAGGTTGATCTTCAGAGACGTCTTGCTCTTGCGCAAATAACTTTGCCGATCGTCCTCTGGCCTTTGCGTTCCCACCGGTGCCACCTTGGCACATCTGAGGGGCTTTGGGGACACCTTCTGCGTCTCCTGCTCTGCCAGAGTCACCCGCGGAACCGGGAGGAGATGGGGGCTTGATGACACCAAGGTGACAGCAGCTTGTGCCGCTCCAGCAGCGCCGCTTTGCTGAGTATCGCCGGGGCTTTCCAAGGTTGATGATATTTTTAGGGCGACGGCTGTTAATCACTCCTTGGCGGCCGTCACAGCCTTTAATGACTCCTTCTGCCACGCCGGGAGTTCATATTAAAAGCAAAGAAGAACCTCAACCCCATCTCCAAAAATGAAGGACCCAAGGACAGGGCTGGAGTTTAAACTACTTGTCTGTGTGTAATAGAAAAATGTGGGGAAAGGAGAAAGGTAACGAGGACTTGGGCTTTCAGGTGGCCCTAGAGCAGATAGCGAAGACCTTGGCTCCCAGTTGTCCACCCATGAGGTTTGGTGGACCCCAAGAAGTCACCTGGAGTCTCCCCTTCCTCTGTGACATGCTGCAAATCACTAACGAGCCAGTATGGTCTCATCCCAGCTTAGAGATTTAATTGGGGAAACCCCTTAAAGACCAGAAGTGGGAGGTGGGGGCTGATGCTCGTGGCTTGTGGTTACACCCGAGACCAGAAGTGATTTCTTTACCCACCATAGAGAAGAAGCTGGCTCCCAGGAGAACAATTTGCTTGGTCCTGTCCCACCACAAGGTCCATAACTCTGTTTATCCTTCCCTTGTGTGATGAGTCTTGCAAATGGAGGAACACAGGGAGGTGCCAAGAGGAGCTGTGAGATTTGGCCTAGGGCTGCGTAGTCCTTGGAGATCATGGTTTGGGTTGGAAGGGACCTTAAAGACCATTCAATTCCAAACCCACTGCCATGGGTGGGGACTAGGTCCCCACTAGACCAGGTTGCTCAAAGCTCCCTCCAACCTGGCCTTGAGCCCCTCCAGGGATGGGGCAGCCACGGCTTCTCTGGGCAACCTGGGCCAGGCTCTCACCACCTTCACAGCAAAGAATTTCTTCCCCAGATCTCACCTCGGTTGTTGCTGGTGGGTTCATAATTCTTTCTTGCCCCATCAGGCTGCCTTTGGATTCGCCACCCTGGTCCTTTCTGGTGGGACATCTGCCCATTAATGATGGAGCAGGCAGGGGATGAAATCAGTCCCCAGCACTCTCCGTAGCGGATCTCTCTTCTCACCTCACTCATCGTTTGAGCTTGTTGATGGTGGACGATGAGGCCAAATGTTTCTCGGCATTTCTGACCTGGAAATGCTTTCCCTCATCATCCTCCCCCAATTGTTTGTGCTCTCCAGGGTGTGCTTCTACGGGTGTGGAAGGAGTTTTGGGGGTCTGGAAGGGCTCGATGAGTGGTTGAGATCCAACAACCCGTATGGAGAGACCAGGAGGGACCCAAACTCATGCAGGTCTTCAACAGCAAGAAACTGGCAGGAGGCTCGAGTACTCGGGAGCTCAGAAGGCTGCTGCGGAAAGGGAAGGAAGAAATTGTTCCCCACATCCCCTGGAGCGAGGACAAAGTCGTGGGCAAGCAAGAAGCAGGGTGCCAGGAGGTGGTGGAGCCTCATACAGGGAGATATTTATATATATTTGCCTCTTTTGGGCATTTTTTTCTGCAAAATTCAGTCATTGGACTCACTCCACCTTTTTCCTGAAGGACAGAAAGGACAAGTGGCTGCGAGAAAATAACTGAGGAGGAGAGAGAGATGAACTGGGAGAGCAGCCGGTGCTCCCAGATGCGTCGCCTCCGGTGTCTTCTGTGCCAGCGTGGGGCTCGGGGAGGAGCTGGTGACACGATGTGCTTCTCCTGAGCTGCTCCTCCTGAGTATTCTTCCTCGTATCTCATCTCAATCTCCTTTCTTCCAGTGTCAAACCCTTCCCCCGCCTCCTGTGGCTCCCCTCCCTCATCCAGAGTCCCTCCCCAGCTTTCCTGGAGCCCCTTGAGGGACTGGAAGGGGCTCGAAGGTCTCCCTGGACCCTTCTCTTCTCCAGGCTGACCCCCCCCCCCTCCCAGCAGAGGAGCTCCAGCCCTCCCAGCATCTCCGTGGCCTCCTCTGGCCCCATCCAACAGCTCCATGTCCTTCTGATGTTGGTGGCCCCAGAGCTGGAGGCAGCACTTGGGCAGGGGGGTTCTCCTCAGCGCAGAGGGGCAGAATTCCCTCCCTCAACCTTGAGGAGGGGGCTTGGGCATCAAGAAGAAGAAGCCCTGGGCACCCACCACCACCGCTCTGGCTCCTGTTTCCCTCTCTGTGGGCTTCGTGCACATCCTGGGACCCGTGCTGAGATGATCATCCCATCCAGGGATGTCCCTGAGGTTTTTTTTGGTGATGAAGAGGATGGAGGGAAGCTCCTTTCACCTCCTGTGGGGCTGGTGCTCCATCCCTTTGGAGACCGAGGTGTCCACGTGTCGTGTGGGTTTAGGCAGGTGGCTAAGTTGTCTCTCTCCTCTCTGCCCCACATGTTGATGCTCCACTTTGGTCCTGCCAGAAGAAGCTGCCCTGTGGCCCTGGGATACGTTTTGTGGGACTGGGACATCTCTGCAGAGGTCGGGGTTGTGTTTTCAAGCCCCTCCCGCCCCGAGCTATTTAGCATCCCCACAGGACCCAAACCACGGGCAGTCCCCAGGCCCCCCACCATGGTGTTCTTCTGCATCAGAGGGGGCAAATCTGGAGGTTTTTGTCTTTAACTTCTTGTTAAACGATGCTTGGGATTATTATTTTATCTTGGTTTTAACGTAGCCCAGCTCCAACCGGGAGCCGGAGGAGGGTGTTAATCCCAGGCAGGGGGGCTGGATGGAGGGGGTGAGATGGATTAATCCTGGGAAAGCAAACACCCATCAAAGTGTCACCCAACGTACGTCTTCCCCAAGGGTTGTCACCGTTGGTTGTCACCAACGCTTGGCCGTGCTCGCTCCTCCATCGCTGTTCTGCTCCAAGATGGGAGCAGGGAGGGCTGATTCAGGGCTGTCTCCTTGAGATGTTCTCCAGGGGGTGTCAAGGCTTTTGGGGGTTTGGCTTTTCAGCCCTCGCATCCTTCGTGCACCCCAGGGTTTCCTGAGGTCTGTGGGATCCAGGGAGGGCTGTGTGCTGGTGCCACCATCTTTGGAACGCCGGTAATGCCCTGGTTTCACCATCCCCGCCACGCTCTTCCCCTGGTGGGAGAGGCTTGGGCGCGTCCATCCTTTGGGTTCTGCTGCGGCTGAGGGTCTGGGGGGGTCCCGGGGCAGCAGTATGGGGGGTGTCTGTCCCCCTGTGGGCATGGGGGGGCTTCGCTGGCTGATGGCGACACTGTGTTTCTCCCCGCAGGACGTCGTCCCTGCGATGGAACGCCGGCACCAAGGAGCGGATGCTGATCAAGGTGACCGACCGCGAGCCCAGCTTCCTCATGCACCAAGGCAACGGCTACGCCCCCGAAAACCAACCGGGCACCCGTTCCCGGCGACCCTCGGGGGGCCAACAGTCGCCCAACCTCCAAACCTTCGCCCCCGACGCCGACAACTCGGTTTTCTTCCCCGAGAGGAAGCAGTCGCCCTTCTTGAAGAGGGCCGAGCACGTGGGCAGCTGCTCGCCCCTCCTGGGCCGGGGGGACTCCTTCTGCTCCCCGCTCCAAGCCCAGCACCGCAAGCACTCCAGCGAGTCCCAACCCTCCTCCCCCCGCTACGCCTACGAGCCCCCCCTCTACGAGGAACCCCCCATGGAGTACCAGGCTCCCATCTACGACGAACCCCCCGTGGACATGCAGTACGAAGCCAGCGGGAGCTACAAAGCCGGCTCGCCCCAGAAATCGCCCATCCGGAAACCTCACCCCTTCCTCCAGTCGCCCAAGCAAGGCTCCAACTCGCCCTACCAGCAGTTGGTGCTCACCAAGCAGAAGTGTCCCGACCGGTTCATGAGCCTGGAGTACAGCCCCGCCGGCAAGGAGTACGTCAGGCAACTGGTCTACGTCGAGCAGTCGGGCTCCAGCCCCAAGATGAAGACGGGGTTGAGGCACAAATATTCCCCCAACCCCATCGGTGGCTCCTACTCGCTGCAGCACAGCCCTTGCCTGGTCCGTGACCAACGCCTGGAGATCAAATCGGGCGACTACAGCAGCATGGAGGGACCCGACTTCTGCCCTGGCCCAACGGGTGGCCAGGTGGCCCAGGGAGAGGACTCCATGTCGTGGTCCAGCCAACAGGACACCTTGTCCTCCACCGGCTACTCGCCCTCCACCAGGAAGAGGAAAAGCCGAAAGCCTTCCCTGTCCCACGACCCCAACGCTTCCTCCACCGACGGCTCAGGGGACCGGGAGGTGTTGGGCGAGCAGATGCTGGGGGAGGAACGAGCCACCCCGGCACCCAACAGGTCACCGATGAACCGTACGGAGAGCAAGGCGGCAGAGGCGGAGGCGGCCCGGGGCTTCCCCGAACCCTTCTTGGCACAGGCCCGCCTGGCTTGGGAAGCCCAGCAAGCCCACTACCACATGAAGCAACGGAGCAGCTGGGATTCCCAAAAGGACGGTTCGGGCTACGAGAGCGACGGTGCCCTCCCGTTGCCCATGCCGGGTCCGGTGGTGCGAGCCTTCAGCGAGGACGAGGCCTTGGCACAGCAGGAGAACAAGCACTGGAAGAGGAACACCTTCGAGAAGCTGGGCTTCCCCCAGATCCTGCTGGAGAAGAGCGTCTCCGTGCAGACCAACCTGGCCTCCCCCGAGCCCTACCTGCATCCATCTCAGGTAACGTCTTTGGGGATGTCCTCGGCGTTGGGGGGGCTTCACCGCGTGCCCCGCGCCACCGACCTTCACCCCACCATGTGGCATCTCCTTGGGTGCCACGCCGGGTTGGGCAGACCCAACCGCCCTCCGTGGTTGTTCCCACCACCTTCTGGTTAAAGCTCCTTCCTCTTGTAAAGCCCCTGCCTCTGCTGCAGATCCAGTGGAGTAGTCCTCTGGGGCAACTCCTAGCCACCCAGTTGCCATCACGGCCACCTCAGCCCTGTGCCACGGCTTCAGGTCTTGTTTCTCCTCCCTTGGTCTGGTTGCTGCTTGGTGGGAACCAGCTCTTGGACCCCAAGCACCCACCCGGCCTCCCAGGGGAGCCTCAAGCACCCATTCTTGGCTGTGATGGGTGCTCCTGGCTCACACATGGGGCTCATGTCCTTTGCAGTAGCTCATCTGCTTGCGTTTCACGTCCCGACACCATCAGATGGTGGCAATGCAGGAGATTTCCCTTATCAAGCCCATGACAGCTCAGCCCTGGGCTTCATAGCATCCTCCAAAAGCTCCAAGAGATGCCACATCTGGTCCCCATCTGGCTGGAGGAGATGCTGTGGCTGCCCCATCCCTGGAGGGGTTCAAGGCCAGGTTGGACAGGCCTTTGAGCAACCTGGTCTAGTGGGAGGTGTCCCTGCCCATGTTGGGCAGCTTGGACTAGATGATCTGAAGGTCCCTCCCAACCCAAAGCCATTCAGTGATCACGTCTAAGATTGTCATGTGGTTTTAATTTGGTTTCCTCTGCCCCCATCAGCTGGGGAACCTTCAACATTGGTTAAAGGAGAAGACCCCTGCGGCAGGGCCCAGACCTGCGGTGGGGACCTTTCTCACCAACATTGTGTCCCCACATTGGCCACGCACTGGGGTGCATCCAGGCCCCATCCACGTGCCACCAGGACCTTCTTCTCCCACAGCATGTTTGAGTTTGCTTCTGGGTTTGAACTGGAAGGAGCGTCAACCCCATGGGACGGGCAGTGGCAGCCCCCTGTCAGGAGGTCATGGCCAGTTGCCATTGCCACCCGATTGGTTGTCCCCTGATTGTAGCCCTGGACTTCCCCCAAGTTCATTTAGGACTGTGCTAATTAGGGCTGAAGCTAATTTCATGTTGGCTCTGGCAGCAGAGGATCCATCACATTTTGCTGCCTGGGTCATTCCCCAGCCTGACCACGCTGTCCACTGGGCTTGGCTGGAGAAGGCTGTTGTCCCCAGCTGATGTGGTCCTTTAATTCTCCTGGGTGGCCTGGATGAACAGCAGTGGCTTTGGCCCAGCTTGTGGACCAGTTTTTGGAAGACCCACGGTAATGGTGCCTACTGAGCAAGAAGTCTTGGAGCAAATGCTGCATCTCCTTCCATCCAGAAAGCCCTACAGGCCTTCAGCTGACCAGCAGGTTGGAAGACACAGAAGAACCTTTCGGGTGATGTGGTCTCCATAGGAATGGCAGGGATGGGTCCCTCAAGGGGTAAAGCTCCCATGTCCCCATGGTCAGGTCCCTGCCATCGTCACCTCAGTGCAAGATGGGAGCTGAGCGATGTCAATGGAAAGAGGAGACCTCAGCTGGGAAGGGACGAGCTGTTGAGCAAGGAGACAAGAAACATGACTTGTTTGAAGAAGCAGAGTCTCAATCATCTACCAGCAGCTCTGGTAGCTCCTTGAGTGGCTTCCTTGTCCCCTCCTGGACTTGCCATCTCCACATGGCCCTGGCTCTTTCCACCTTGGTTCTGCCTCCTGCTTTTCTTCTTCTGTTCCTCATCTAAAGCCCAGCCCCAAGGCTGTGGAAGCACTGCAGTGACCTTGCACGTGGTCCCTGCTCGAGGCCACCAAGATGGTTCCCCTGCACATGGTGGGGACAACATCACCTCCGGCTGGTGTGGCATGTCCTTCCCTGCCAAGGGAAGGGGTCACCTCCTGCCTGCTCACAGGTCATGTCCCCAGGGCCACCAAACCCAAGAAGAGGGAGCTGACAGACAGTGAAGCCACGTTGGCTGGCTGCAGGACCATCCCAAGCCCATCCCAAGTGTCCTTGTTTGCCTTTCTCCATGCTGGCCACCAGCTCTTTGGGTGGCCCTCCATCTCCTGGGGTGATATCCATAAGCTGTGCTGGTTCCAGTTCCAGTAGAAGGACACTGGTCTGCAGGGGAGTACCTTTTGCTCTGCAGAGGTCCTTCCCAGCTGGGTGCTCCTGGGCAGCTTGTGTCCCTCTGTTGAAGAAACATCATCCATGTTGCTTATGGCTTGGAGGAGCCACCTGCCTCCTCCTGGCTATGTGGCCACTGGAGAACCACTCTTGAACGTGACTTTGGGGAAAGGAGGTTCTGTAGAGGGCTGGTCACAGGTGAGTGTGTCCCCTCCGTGGTGTGTTCCTCCACCGAAGGACTGGTGGAGCCCGAAGCCACTCGCCCTTTGCTTCTCCCACATTATTAATAACCACCAGCTGCTTCTGGCCGTGACTGCAAAGCCTGAGGGACCAGGGTGCCAGATGGGAAGGGAGTCCAGCACATTGGCTTTTGGGTGGCCTTCCTTGTCCCCACCGGATCCCTCCCTTCGGGTGCCAGTCGGTGCCATGACCCATCTCCGTCGCTGGCACCAGGGCAGCTCCAATTGCCCATGGTGGGACTGAGGAGCCGCTCCTTGGAGAGGACATAGCTTTTGGTGCGAGCGTGGGGCAACCTCTTAATGCTGCAACGGTTGGTTGCTTGGTTGGATGGTTGGTTGGATAGTTGGTTATTTGGTTAGTTGGCTTGTTGGTTGGTTGGCTGGTTGGTCGGTTGGTTGGTTGGCTTGTTGATCGGTGGGTTGGTTGGTTTGTTGGTTGGTTGGTTGGTTGGTTGGCTAGTTGTTTGATTGCTTGGTTGGTTGGTCGGTTGGCTTGTCGGTTGGTTGGTCGGTTGGTTGATTGGTGGCTTGTTGGTCGGTTGGTTGATTGGTTGGCTAGTTGGTTGATTGGTTAGTTGCCTTGTTGATGGGTTGGTTGGCTGGTTGGTTGATTGGTTAGTTGCCTTGTTGATGGGTTGGTTGGCTGGTTGGTTGATTGGTTAGTTGCCTTGTTGATGGGTTGGTTGGCTGGTTGGTTGATTGGTTGATTGGCTTGTTGGTGGTCAGTTGGTTGGGTGGGTGTTGGTTGGTTTGGCGGTGCGGCCATGCTGTTAGTAACATTGACTTCTCTGACTGTTGTCTCCTAGTCGGAGGATCTCGGTGCCTGCGCCCAGTTCGAGAACAGCAGACAGACCAGGAACATGATGCCTAGCGCCAGCTGTGTCTTCCCCACCTTCAACCTGCGGAAGCCCTCCTCAGAGACGGACATTGAGAACTGGGCCTCCAAGCACTTCAACAAGCACACCCAAGGGCTCTTCCGCAGGAAGGTGTCCATCGCCAACATGCTGGCCTGGAGCAGCGAGTCCATCAAGAAACCCATGATCATGACCAACGACCGCAACGTCAAGAAAGAGGCGTGCGAGATATTTAAACTCATTCAGATGTACATGGGGGACCGGCGGGCCAAGACGGACCAGCTCAACGTGGCCTTGGAGATCGCCACCAAAGGCTGGAGCATGCAGGGTCTGAGAGACGAGCTCTACATCCAGCTGTGCCGACAGACCACCGAGAACTTCCGTTACGAGAGCCTGGCCCGGGGCTGGGAGCTCATGGCCATTTGTTTGGCCTTTTTCCCACCCACTCCCAAATTTCATTCCTACCTAGAAGGATACATTTACAGGCACATGGATCCAGTGAATGACACTAAAGGTAAGAGAGAAACTGCTGCCCTGGTGGCTTTGGCCCATCCTGACGTTGACGCTCGTTTATTTATGACAATTTTGCTCCTTTCCCCTTCGTATTCATGGGTCTCCTCATTGGAAGGTGGGTGAGGAACTCATCCAAGAGCCCTCAGCGAGCGCGGCGGTGCCTTTTCCGCCGTCCTTTCCTCCCTGGCGCATGGAAATCCAGCACGAGACCCCACAGGAAATGAGTTTTGACACCTTTGCTGCAGGCCCAGCGTCACCTCCACTCGAGGTGGCCCTAAGCAAGAGTTCTCCTGGCCCATGAGGACACCTTTAGAGGTCCCTCCAACCCAAATGATTCTATGATTCTGTGATTTCTCCATCTCCATCTCCAGATGCTTGGAGTGGTTTCTCAAGTAGCTTTAGATCAAAAAACCCCATGGTGGAAGGGGACCCAGCTTGATTCCCAGCTCCAAAGGTGTTTTTTGGTCATGGTAGATAGAAGAGACGTAAATTTTGGCTATTTGACCCCGAATTGGTGGGAATTGGAGGAGCCCCTCTCCGGTCCTGGGCTTGGCCATCCCCGTTCCTTCACCGCCATCTTATGGTGGTGGGATTCGATCTGGCTGGGGCAGACCCGCAGCATCATGGCACGGCTGGAGAGCTGGGTGTCTCCACATCCCATAGGTTGGTTCCATCTCCCAGTGGCTGATGGTTGAGGCAGAGGTGGAGGGTCCCAGATTTTCACCGTTGACCAGGCACTCTTGGGAGATGGAACTCAGATCACTCTGGTTGGTTTTGGGTGCCCTCAGGCTCCCCGGCATCTGGGGGACACCAGCGTCACCTGGAGCCATGGTGGATCTGGCCAGCTTGGAGACAAGAGGAGGTGAACCCAACCGAGGTGGTCATGGGGAAGGTGGAGATGGTGGCGGAGGAGGAAGGTGGAGATGGTGGCGGAGGAAGGTGGAGATGATGGCGGAGGAAGCCCCATGAGCATCCCCAAGGCTGGTGGGACAGGATGGGACTTGGGGGGGGCCACCCGTGTCCCCCCGCATCCTGCCGGCAGCAGAGGTGTCAAGCTCATTTCACCTCCCTCGCCCTGGGTTGGTGGAACCAGTGGTGAAACCCGGTGCTCGGCCAGGAGAGGTGTGTGTCCCCCAGACCCCCCCTCAGCAGCGGTGCCTGCGCCCACAGCCCTCGGCCACCAGCCCCACCACCGTCACCCACTGGGTGTCACCCTCTGGTTTCGTTTTCATGTTTAATTTTCATTTCAGGTTTATGTCGTTTTCATTTTACATGCGTGGTTTTTTTTTTTCATTTTCTTTTTTTTTTTAATTTTCCTTTTTCACTTTCATTTCTATTTTATTTATTTTTGTTTTCATTTTAATGTATTTTTATTTTGTTTCATTTATGTTTTCTTTTTTTAATTTTTATTTTCTTTTTAATTTTAATTTCCTTTTTATTTTTGTTTTCATTTATTTTTACTTTTATTCTCATTTATTTTTATTTTTATTCTCAATTTTCGTTTCTGTTATATTGATTTTCATTGTCATTTAATTATATTTTATTTTTATGTTGTTTCATTTAATTTTCCTATTATTTTTCGGGTTTTTATTTTTATTTTTGTTTCCATTTCATGTGTTTGGATTTCATTTCCAGTTTCACCTATTTTTATTGTATTGCATTTCTCTTATCACTTTTCTTTCATTTTTAATTTTTTATTTGACTTTTTATTTTTTGCTTTCATTTACTTTCGTCGCTGTTTTCATTTAATTTATTTTTTCCCTTTTATTTTATTGTATTTAATATTTATTTTCAGTTGTATTTTTTATTTTATTTTTTATTTTTCATTTTCTTTTTTTATTTGCCTTATTTTTCTTTTTCTTTTTTTATTTGCCTATCCCTTTATTTTTATTGTATTTCAATTCTATTTCATTTATTTTATTCTTTACTTTCATTTTTATTTTAATTTTTCTTTTTTAATTTTCCTTTCCCTTTATTTTTATTGTATTTAGTGTTTCGTTTCATTTTTATTTTTCATCTTCTTTTTTATTTTTCCTTCCCCTTTATTTT
>VXAK01000709.1:8843-36362 GCA_013399435.1 Arenaria interpres
AAAAAAAAAGAAATCATCACTGTGGAGTACAGATTTAGATTAAAGTTGAATTCATAAAGACTTTTACTTCTTAAGAAGTAAAAAAATCAACTTAGGGGTTTTATAAAAGGATCTACTGAGATTCTTTATGACAAATGCTGGAGGTCTCATCACTGTTTTTTCTTTTTTTGAAGGATTTTCTTTCAGAAGGAAATAAATTGAGACTTGAGTTTAAAGTTAAAACACAGGAGGTGAAAAGACAGGTTGAATTTTCCACAGTTGAGTTATGAAATTTCAACACAAGCAAGACTTTGAATTTTAAAACTAGATATATTTATTATAATTTGTAATAAAATCCACATTTCCACATGAAGTTACTTATTTGGAAAGACTTATTTTCTATGTGTCCAATTTATACACCTAGCAAAATAATAATTATGTGAAAGTTCTATTTAAATACATGAGTATTTACAGTAGTTGCTATCATTTATTGCAGTATATGTTTGTAGCACTGAAATTTTCTCTTGGACTTAGTGAAGTTTTAGAGCAGTTTTCTTGAATGTTTATTATGTATTATGGTCACACTGGAAAATGGAGGGAGAGTTACTGATCTTATTCATCTGTGGATACTTTTAACTAGAAATGAGACACAAAAACTTACTTAAGAAGAAAAGTATTAAGAAGAACTTCTTTAGTAAAGAATATAAGAAAATAAGTACAAAGATCCAGTATCTCTATGCAGATAAATATCTACTATTAATATTTTAAACATTATTTTAATATTTTGGGAAACTTATAAAACATTGCAAACAGAAAGTTCATAGTAACTTCCACTGAAATAAAATCAATGGTAAACCCACTCCAATTCAATGTATCTACAAGTGGAAGATATCTGATGTCAAGAAACCCGGAAACAGACTCATAACGGAATAGGGAAAATGTCTTCAAATTCCCAGCAGACTTTGATTGGTTCACGTCTTGAATCATGAAGGATCTATTTCACTCCACAGTCTCAATATATTTATCAATTTGGTAATCTCCCATTATTTTGGTTTCTGAGACACTTGTGACTATTTTGTGACCATTGTGTGGCCACTTGAGTGCTTTAGGTTAACTGTATAAAAAGAAAAATTCTTACCGGTTTTGAAGTTTTCACCTTCACATTTTACTGAAGGAATTGGTAAGTAGAAATCTCTGATTTACTGTCTTTGAGTGTTCATTATTTTTATTAACTGTTATCCTATTCCTCATGTCTTATTCATTTCTGCTCTGAATTAAATTCAACAGTTTCTGTTTCTCAGTCATCAGTAATTACTGTTGTCTCTTGCCTTAGACCTTCTGTCTCTAATGGCTCCAAAGACACAAGGTTAATAAAGGACAACAAATTACAACGTTTTTTTTAGCATGGCATAAAATAAATCCAATAGAAACAGAAATACGTAATTGTAGCATTATGCAAGGATGCATTTATTGCTTGGTCAAAGATTGGGCTAGGATAAGATGCTGAGGGAAAAAGAGCAATGAGCAAAATGTGATGTAAATTGGGTAGTCATGAAAAAGAAAGAAAGGTATAAGTCTAGTATCAAGGAACAAAAAAATGGCCAGGGTAGGTCTACATTAGAATGTCTAAGTGAGTACAGCAATGAAAGAAGTCCAGCTACGGCAGTTCATGGGTGTTTTGATACTTCTGTTTTTGATACTACCTCTCCCTCCCAAACTAAAGCAGTGTTCCTGCCACTGTTGTCTGCCACATGGAAAATTTAAAATTTGTGTGTATCTCTGCATTCAGTGGGATAGCAGATGTTATTGAAATTTTCCTTTGTCCTAAATATAGAAAGAAATCGGGGATACACATATGAAGATTTGGTATTCAGAACTGATCTACTGATAGAAGCACAATAATCCCTCTCAATTTAAAAGCAAGCTGATAAACTCTGCCCATTGAGAACTATACAAGATTACTTCACTTTGCTAGGAAATATCACACAATTTTCAACTCTGTAGCTTTTTCTGGTTTTGTCCTTCATTATTAGCAACAAGGATAACAATTCTTTCGTACTTTTTCAATTCACTTTCTTCAGTGGTTCATCGGTAGTCTTTAAAAGTGTATACCAAGTTTCCTACACATTAAAAACATCTTTTCAGAAAAAAAGTGGCAGTCTTTTGGCATTCCAGTGAAAGTCTATTGTCCCATCCCTTGCCTTGTCCTTTCTTCTGAGGACAACTGTGTTAAAGACTGGGCACTTAGATCTACTGCAGGTCAGCACAAACCAGTCACTAATGAGATGAGATTGCCATGACGATCAAAGATAGGTTCACAAGCTGCCCTTTAGTATTGGTAGTTCTCAGAAGAGTCTCAGAGGCAAAATTGCTCAAAGGGGGCAGAATAAAGGCTAGGAAAAATTCCTGAGATGTTCCTTCTTTTTCCAGTTCTGCTTAGACAGCCTGTTCTGGCTGCCAAATTTTTACAGTAAGGGAAGAATTGTGAAGAATTGAATTTTAAAAGGCATCATTATTTAAGAGTGATAATTGGGAGGAGATTCTCAAGAAACCTCATATAATTAGTTCTCTGGGATGTTTTCCATCTCTGGGTCCAGACACAATGGCATTTGTTCCCTTTTTTCAATTTACTTTCAAAAAGCATACACACACCCAGTGCTTTTTGGGGAAGATTTTCCAGACTTCCCTTGTGTTTTAAACCTCTGTTGCAGAAAGTCATTGATCACTGTTATTATAGAAACCTTACTCCTATTGCCTCTTCTTGCTCATTCTTCATTATTTCTACTGTGTTTGACTAGAATACATGAAAGATCTTCTGTTTCTCCACAGAGAAAGTTATTATTGTAACCTAGTTTATCAGCCTGTCTGCCTCCTCTTTTTCCTGGTCAACCTACATTTTGAGACTTTTTCCTTCCCTGGAGACTGCAGGCTACATGCTGTTACTTTAAATTGACCTCAGCAGACCCTGCCTTATTGTCTTATTTTCGCTGGTGTTCCACGGTGTAATTCAGTACTGCATGAGCTCCTGCTGATTTACACATACATAAATGGAAAGACGACCAGAGTGTGGTTGTCTATAATGTATCTGAGCAGCATAATATTTCTGCGTATCTGCCAGATAGACCTTAGAATATTGACAATAGTATTGAAGTTACATAAGAAGTCAAGGCACCTCTTCCGTCAAGATGACTCAGTTTGGGAAAATGAGCTGCTGTTGTTACCTTTGCATTACCATATGAGGTTGCTTTAAGTAAGTTTATTTTAAAAAACAATTACTTCCTGTGTTTAGGCACTGAAGAAGCCAACTGTCATAGGATTAGTCAGTCCCTGATTTATTATAAGTACTATCTAAATTTACAGCTCTAGTGTAGATTCATTTATGTAAGCAAATCTGGAAAGATTAACATTTAAAAATTGTAAATGTTCTGGTTTTTGAACTGTTATGTGCCCTGCCAGGCTGGACATTTGCTCACAAGTCAGAAGAAAATTCCACTTCAAGAATTAAAAGGTTAAACTGGTATAATGGAGTCTACTTGCTGCCAACTTCTTCTCATATATATTCATTGGTCCTGCATACAACGTCTGAGTAATTCAGCTAGATAGAAGCACATCACTGAGTAAAGTGACTGTCCATTATGTTTCTTCATCAGTTTAAAAGCTTTTCTTGTGAAAAAGTTCAGCAGAAGTCTTGACTCCTGTTTATGAACTCCATAGCACAGAATTGCTTTTCTGAAATGCTGAGAAGCCTGGTGCGGCAATGGAATCTGTCGCTGGGCCTTGTACACAAAAAAAAAAGGTCATTCTGGGCCACTTCTTTAAAAAGGACTTGTTCTAGCTATGAAAGAGTTCTAATTCACATCTTTTAAGAATTACTGATTTTTTAATTGATTTTTTTTTAGATTGTCTGCATGATGAATGAGAATAGTATAAGGTTTAGGTAGACATGGCTTTAAAACTCAGATGAGTTTTTTTAAACCTAATTGATCCACTAACTAGTTTGTTAGTCTGATTCATTCCAACTAAACATGTTAAAAATACAGTATCAGAAAGTACCATCTTTGAGCTGAGAATTAGGAATCTGGGAATGTCCTTATTACTTTCAAAGTTCAAGATAACATTTCAGAAGTTAAATATGTAAACAGTACTGCTAGAGGTTAGCTAGAGCATATAGAGCATGAGATCACACTGGTATAGGGTAAGTAGAACATATAAAGTGCTGTACTTCGAAAACTGTAATCTCTAATATTCATGAGTTGTACCTGGTGTATGAGAAGAACTAAACCAAATCAAGCATGTCAGTTTTACAGGCTACGTACATTGACTGTATGAAATATTTCAGCAGTGCTAAAAATGTTGTGCACAACATGGAAGTAATTTAGCATGGCTATAATGTGTAGAATAAAGAAATAAATATTATAACAAATTTTAAGAAGCCTGTGGCAAGATGTTGTTTCATCCTGCTGAAGAGAACTCTAAGAATTTTAGCAAATTTGTGGATGATTCTCTGTGCTTGTTATTCCATATGAAAAGAAGGACAAAATAGGTCAGTAAGGCAGCATTTCAGAACTGCAAGTGACTGTCTTGTTGGCTGCAGTGAGGTCAAATGTGCTGAAAGATGGAGATGGAGACTGACCATCAGTTGTAGCTGGAGACAAATGGGATGTCCTCAGACCACACACTAGAACTTGAGTCAGTCACTTTATGGTACATGGTACAGTCAATTTATATACCAGAAGATCAGAAAGTCAATTCTTGATCAGAACCTTGTGAAGAAATTCCCAGTCTGCATAGTTCCAGGTTGAACAAAGGGAAAGAATGATAGCCCAGAGCTTCAGCAAGGTTTGCATCCAAGGCTTACATGAGCAAGGATGTCAAGATTCCTTTCTCCAGGTGTATTCTGCATCTGAATGTTTTACAAAAATTATGAGTATTTTGGGATGTTGTACATGGGACTAAATGAATGCTTCCTTCTTATGAACAGCAGTATGAAAAAAGATGACTACCCTAAAGTAGATGTTATGCTTGCTTTCTATATAAGTATGTATCTCTAGAGCTGTTAACTGTAATTTACTGGAAATATTTGAATTATTACTGTTCAAATAGCTAAAATAATTCACAGTTTTTATGTTGAGTGACATATTTGCAGTAAAAAACATTTTGTCTTGTGAACATATACGGTTAGTGCTTCCATGGTTTTGTGCTAATAAAATTTAATGTTTCAGTGACTCAGTCTGACCCATGGAGCTGTGGTATGTTTTAGAAAAAACAGAATCTGAGCTTTTTTCCAAGTTCCTACTCAACAAATCTCACCTCAAAGCAATATTTAAAAGCTTAAGAAATAAAACTTGAGTTCACCACAAACAAACTACTTATAATTCAATATATTGAATTAACAAGGCAGAAAAGGAGTCCATGTTTGGAAAACAACTTGAAGGATGACCTACAATCAGGCAAAAAGAATATTCAAGCTAGCCAAGGCTAATTAAAAAAAATATTAAATTGTTCTTGTATAAGTTTGGCTAATTATTAAAAATATCTTGTGTGTTCACGTTATTCTAACCATCATGCAAATAATAACTTGGCACAAATTGATCTCTGTTGGATGGAATATTTACACTACAGTAGAAAAGCATGTCTTGAAGAGGAGGGTTTCAGGTATGATTAAGAGAAAAACAATGGGCTTAAATTTTCTTAAGAATCTATAAACTTTCCTTTAGCAAACTTATTATAGTACAGTTGGCAAATGTCATAATTTGTTTATGCAATGTATTGTTTGCCTTGTTCAGAACATTATATGTATAACGTTTTTTTGTAGCTAATTTAACTGATGTTTTAAATGTATTCTTGAAGATTCAGAAATTCCTCATTATCAATATTTACAAAAAGTGGATAAAAGCCCTGAATATGCCTTTTCACCTTCAGGAGGATTCTAGCTGTCATGTCTTTAATCATGTTATCAGTGCTTTTTTTCCTATTTTTCTTTTTTTTTTTTTCCCCCTTTCTCTGGCTGTAGAGCCCGTTATTAGAATCACACCCTGTGAATATTTAAGCTATTTCTTAAACCAGCTTGGAAACCCCTGTGTTTGATTTGCACTTCCATTTTGTCTCAGTTGATGTGGATGTGAAAGAAAGGTGAAAAAGGTCCTCCAGGTGAGAGGAAAGCACTGAAGAGGGGACAACAGTTTGCTGATTTATTAATCACACATAATTAACCAACAATCAGTGAATTATACATTCAGAATCAGTATCAACAATATAAAAGGTAAAGTCCATTAATAAGACACTTACAAAATACTTCTATAGACCTAAAAATCTCTAAGCACCATTCAGGAATTAATCGCAAATAATTCTCATCCCACACATCCTCAGGCACACAGTTATATTCACTTCCTGGCCCCTTTGGGTTACCAGCACACACACCCTTTCCTGAGACAGCAGGTTCACTGTGTACACACACCTCTTGCATGTGCTCCAGGGTTCTGTGTACCCCCGTGGGGGTGCTCTGGTGTTCAGTGTTTCCATACACCTCCCTGCAGCCTGCTAACTAATGTGCTGGTGAGACGTTATCCCAGGAGGTCACAAACACACACCCAACGAGTGGGTCTCTACTGTTTGCACTTGGTACAACCAGTTCTTTTGCTGGAGTGCCGAGGCTCCTGGTGTCCAGCAGGGAGGAAGCACTTACATCTGCACGGAGGATGCAGGGACAGCGGGGAAACTTCTGGCAGTGCCCAATCTCATTTGGTCTGCTTCTGTTTTCCCTCCGAGGTCTATACCCCGCTTATGAATTCTCATGTTTCTTTTATGTTGCTTGATAAGCTGGCGTGTTTGTTTCTGAAGCTCCTTTGTAACTCCCTGGTTCCCACAGGGCAGTTTCCTCCTTCTCCCTCCTTTCATGGCTGTCACTCAGCTGTCATCTTAACCTACAGGAAGGCTGCAGCTGGGGCCATAGGCACTGCAGAGATCACCTGCCTTGCAGTCTAGGCCAGACACATTCCTAAGAGAAGGCCCATAGGACACATACAAAAAGTGATCTTCAAAAAAATAAAAAAAAAAAAGACCAAAACTATTTCAGATACTAGAAGAAATAGCTTCATTTCTCAGGAAACAAATTTATATTTAAATTTTCTAGGTGCTTGCTTGGACCTAAGGAGCAATCAAGCCTTGACAGCTAAGCCATCCATCTCAGTAGCAGTCCTTCATGTAACAATCCTTCACAGACACTTGCTGACTTGCTGATTTGCATTAACAGAGTACTAGATGAAGACATAAAATGCCATACAAACAAATTAATCTGCTTTTACTGAGGTTTCAATATGGGCAAACACCTTTTTAAGGCTTCAGTTTGAAAAGGTAGAATAGATCAACAGCTGGTGCAAATCATAACAGGTGTATTGCGGCAAAACTTTCATAAAAAACAGAGTATGAAGACAAAAAGGGTTCAGAAGAATATTACAATTTCTTTATTATGAAGTTGTGCTGAAAGAAAACCCACACTTATGCAGGTGAAAATGGGATATCAAGCATGCCATAACCACTGAATATACAAGTTTGATACTAGCTCAGTAACAAAGACCGTAAGAATTCTTCTATAGAAATGTAGTAAAGAAATAACAGAGTAAAACCGAGAAAGGAGGATAAAGAACTAGTAGAATAAGCATGGTAAAAATGTACTGAAAACTGTACAGGCAAACATACTTCAAATTCACTTAATAGTGAGTGAATTTTAAATACATTTCTGTTTTATTCTTACATTTACTTCTTTATTATGTTTGAACTGAAACTTGAAGACTGTTATGTGTTAGTGTTTCGGTTGGGGAAAGCATAAACCATTGCAGAATTACTCAATTATTATGAAAGGTCCTACTGGGATTGGTGGTGCTTATGGTTATAAATGAGAAGGATGGTACAGGACTTTGAAAAAGAATTTCTTGAAATGGAACTTATGCTTCAGAGTAGTCTTGAGGGAAAGAGCTGACATATACCGCAACAATCTCACAGAAAGAAATATGTTTGCATAAGATATCCAAAAGCAAACACAACCAATTTCAATTTTGAAAAGGGCAATATTTAATTTTAATATTTTTCATGGAAATGAAAAAAAGATGAGCACATAGTGATAATTGTTTTGATCTTATAAACCACAGATTTTATCTTATGCATAACAAAGATGCTATTGTGAATGTTTAGGACTCTAGTGACAAAAGAGCTTTAAGCCTAACATGACATTTCTGTACAGTAAGCCTCTCTGCTTCTTTGTTTAAATCCAAACAGTTGCCTACCATAGGAAAATGAATAAAACAACAAAGGACAATTTTGATATACAAATAAGAATCGAAAGATTATTCAAAAGGTATGTCAGTCCTCTCTGCAGTGTAAAGATTATCACTGTTTTCTATTATCAACCAAGGTTACTTATAACTGCATAGAAAATTCTTGAGGGAGGTTTTTTACACAACGTTCAGTAAATCAAACATTTTACTGAATCTTTATTCAGCTGTATTCTCAAATGCACACAAGAAAGGTAGATAGTTTGAGAAATAACATATGATTCCTAACAAACATGGTTAAGGGATTTCAGTGAGAAGGGTCTGATGTAAGGGAAAAGAGTCAAAGTAGTTAAGATATAGAAAACACTCTGACATAAAATTTCACATCTTATATTGTTATAAAACTGAGTACATACATATGTCTGTATGATTAAGAACAAAAGTTCTCGGGCATATCTTCAAACTAGTTTAATAAATATTTTTGAGAAAAATATGTGACATCTGAAATTCTGGTGCATGCAGGTAGAGAATAGACCACACTCTCACATAATCATGGAAAAGACATAACATAAAGTCACATTTGTGCCTTGTTAGGAGTTTAAAAATACTGCCATTACTATTTTCAATACTAGGGTAGCAGTCAGTTGTCTTAGAAAAGGACCAGTTATTGTGAACCACTGTGTCCATAACAAAAGTTAGGCATGCATGTCGTTGGAAATCATTTCCTGTATTTTGCAAGCTTGATCTCAACATTTTCCTGAACTACTAATACAGGATTTCATTTTCCTACTCATGTCAATATTGCTAGATTTGAAGAAGCTAATATGTCATCCTTAGAGACACTGCTGTTCTTTGAAATGTTATTGGGTTGTAAATGTTACAAAATCAGTGTCTTCTCCAGTCTTGGGAATTGCTGACATAACCCACACAAGAAAAACATGAAAATGGACATTTTAGTCTTTCCAGTCTTTAATTTCTGTCCTAACTTTTCAAATTAATGTGTTTGTTTTTCTTTTTAAGTTAGGTAATATAGATGTTGAGGCATCAAATAAAAGTGATTTCACCGTTTTATAATCAGGAAAAGGAGGTGGGAAGCTGTGGTCAGGCAAATGTATCAAGCAAATTTGAAACACAACAGGATCATGGAACAAAATGAAGTTTCACAGACCAGGAAGGACATTTCTGTGATAGAATTAGGTCCAGCTGATAAAGAATATCAAAGATCATTTGTTGTTGTTTTAATAATTTTTCCAAGTTTATTAGTTCTTCATCCTGTTGAGTATGTAAAAGGTTCATTTGGCCAATTTCATTAAATAAAAATTAAAGTGTAAACAATTCCAAATTATTTCAAAGACTCTAGTGTGAAATAGGTAAAATCCAGGGAAAGAATGAATTGCATTATTTGCTCTGGAGTTTACAGTCTACTAATCAGCATAGATGACACACAAGGTTGCTTGACAACACAAAATCCTGAGGATCAGCTTCAGTGAATGCCTAGTCATGAATGTTTTTTTTTATTATTATTTCTTAATTTTTAAATTTTTTATTCTTCCCTCCAGAATAAAGAATTTTAGAGATTTTTGTAATAATTACTCAGAACACACCTACAATCATACCAACTAAAACTGCAGGCACAATCTATGTTTACCTTCTATTTAACAAGAATCAACTTTATGCAATAGTATCCTATACCAATAATTTTAAACTCTTATTGCAAGATATCATTAAGGCGAACAGAAGTGTGAACTTTTAAGCATTCCAACAAATCTTTATTTGCAGTGTCCTGTGGAAACTTGTGTTCTTGAATTCCTCTCTGTAAATAAAGGTAAGATAAAATTTCTTACTGCTAATAGGATTTCCATGCCATCAAAGGAGGACAGAACCTTCAATTTTGTAAAAGATTGTATAAGTAGATGCAATGAACAAATTCCAGCTTATGCAGAATGGTTTCTCTCAGCATCTCTCTTTACGGAGACAACTTCTAGTGAGTCTCAGACTCTTGAGCAATAGCTTTCTGGTTGGTTCTGTTATAAATGTCAAGCTCTGGTAGATGATCAAGCAAGTGCTTCACATTTACATCACTGACTTTATCACCATGCGTGGGTCTGCCAGTCATTACTATTCCTGTGGGTAATACCAGCATATGATTGTGGGAGTGAACAATTGTCGTCAGAACACTAATGGAGTCTGACAAGACAGCATAAAACAAAGCTTTGTTGAAACAGTAAGAAAGATGAGCAATGACCTGCCCATATAGTGACTCACCCAATCACCGATAGCAAACATGGGATTATAAATAATGCCATAGCTCTGGTGGACCACCAGGGACACTTGGTGTCTGCATCCTCTGGCTGCAACAGCCAATTGTGCAAACACCTTTTGAATGTGGGTAAGAGACATACCACCCCTTGGTTGCACCAATGGTAGTGTGATTTGAGAGAATCGTATTGTACATGAATAATGTGGGGAGCATCCTGTCAAGTATGGTCAGAGGGTAGGGTGTCACGAGGCTGGGGGTCCACACTCTGCGCTGCTGGTAATGGTTAAAAAACAGGGTGTCGAGAATGTGGGAAGGAAAGATTCAGAGGGCATTGAAGGGTTTTGCCCGCATAATGGATTAGACAAAGTACTTTTTTTTTAAGACATTCTTCAATACCTTATTTTATTATGAAAGTATCCCTAATAGAAGAATTCAGTGTTTGCATACAATGGTATGTTTTATACATATATATGCATGTAAGTGAGTATATATAAATATATACATCAGCCTGTATTCTTGTTTACTATATACTGGAATTAAATATAACAATGATACAAACTGAAAAATACATTTTTAATGAATTAATAATTAAGTTTTTTTATTCTAATTCAAAACCTTGCAATCATCTGCAAGCTTGGGGATTAGTGGCTGGAAAGCTGCCCGAGAGAAAAGGACCCAGGGGTTTTGGTTGACACACAGCTGAAGATGAGCCAGCAGGTGGCCAAGAAGGCCAATAGCATCCTGTCTTGTATCAGAAATAGTGTGGCCACCAGGACTAAGGAAGTGATTGTCACCCTGTGCTCAGCACTAGTGAAACCACATCTTGAATAGTGGGCCCATCATTACAGCAAAAACATTGAGGTGCTGGAGTGTGTCCAAAGAAGAGCAACAAAGCTGGTGAAGGGTCTAGAGCACAAGTCCTATGAGGAGAAACTGAGGGATCTGTGGTTGTTTAGTTTGGAGAAAAGGAGGCGCAGGGGAGACCTTATCACTCTCTACAACTACCTCAAAGGAGGTTGTAGCGAGATGGGGATTGGTCTCTTCTCCCAAGTAACAAGTCATAGCATAGGAGGTAATGGCCTCAAGTCGTGCCAGGGGAGGTTTAGATTGGATATTAGAAAAAAATTATTCACTGAAAGGTTTGTCAGGCTTTGGAAAAGGCTATCCAGGGAAGTGGTTGAATCACCATGCATGGAGGTATTTAAGAGACGTGTAGATGTGGTGCTTAGGGACATGGCTTAGTAGTGGACTTGGCAGTGTCAGGTTAACAGTTAGATTCAATGATCTTAAAGGTCTTTCCAACCTAGATGATTCTATGATGCTATGATTCTATGATCTACAAAACTTAAACATGAGTGATATGGAGGAGGGATCACCGATATGCAAAAAGAATAATAAAAGTCTCAGCCTAACATAAAGGAATCAACACAGGAGCAAAGACTTAACTAAATCAGTAGAAGAAAACAATTTTTTAAAAAAAAAGTATGCCCAAAGATGAAACTAGTTCTTAATAAGAAATCTTTGCAATGATTTGATACGGTGAAAAATCCAAAGCAGTTAAAACATCTGTTTAAGATGGTCCCAAAGGGTGTGGCTCATGCTGCATTAAATGAAGATATTTTTAGTTCAGGTAAATTATAACTTGTAAATATAAAAAAAATACCATCTGCCTTAAAACCTCCATCAACAAATACCATCTTCCTCCAAATCCTTCAAACCATTCATGTCCCAAAGACAGAAAGAAATAGACATAAGTAAGTTAGAGGTATTTGATGAAAACTTGGTGAAATTCTGTCTATTAATGATTATCCAGGTTATCTGAAGATACAGTTTCTTCTATATTTCCTTACACACACAGGAAGCACAATAAGCAAAATATCAGGATCTACTGAGAAGAGAAATATACAAACATAAAATATTTCATCAGTGGAACAAATATTATCTGGGCCTTTGAGCAAGGCCAACTGTCTCTGAGTTCAACTACCAGAACTGTGTTCCAGCATTCATTATTATTATTCTGTTTTCAACATAAGTAACATCAGAATCTTATTTTTATTTACAATGTCAATCTGCATTTATTTGATTTGCTGAGAGTTTATTTCAAATTCTGTGTTTCCTGTGCTGTTTCCTGTTCCATGTGCTTCTATTACTTTATTTTGTTGCTAGTCATATCAAGAAATCCTCTAGATTAAGAATTACAAGTCCCTTGCTGTACATTTTAAAATCCAGCTACATATTCTGGGTTTAACATTTTGCAGTACTAACATCTTTTTTGAGGTTTACATTCTATTTAAGATAATGCTATTCATTTAAGGATAATTCAGATGAGAATGAAAGTATGGTTATCTTTTCCTCTGCTAGTTAGTAAAGCTAGTACTTAAGGAAGAAAGAAATTTTAAAGCTAATCCTTATAAGTGCCACTGATCAGCTGATTGGCAGCTTGAAAAAGCAGAGCACTAAGTTGTTACTCTGAGGGATACATTGAAGTAACTTAATTGTCTGGAAGTGTAAACCTAAATAATTCCTTTTGTGATTCCTCTGTTATTAGTAGAGACACAGGCACCAAAGGAAAAGGGAGCAGTTTAATCCTAAAAGCCGCTGTCTCCACTGGAGGTTAAAAGAGGTATAGACCTCAGCTGTACCACTTCCAGGTGTCTGAAATGACTAGATGATCTCCAGAGGTCCCTTCCAACCCCATGTGATTATATGATTTTGTGATTCTGTGAAATGGGAAAGATAAATGCAACTCACTGTTTCTTTAAGAATATGGTGCTGAGCAAAGAAGCTAATAAGATGTATAAAGGCCCTTTCCTTCATAAAATGATGATCCATTGGCAAAAACATTTTCAGACCTATTTTATGGTTTAATAGCTGATTTCTGCATTCAAGTGTCACTTTCATATATGTGTATATATATATATAATTCTCTGACGTATGACATCCTTCAGAAGTTAATTTCATTATGTGGTCTGGAAACCCTGTGGGTTGCACCCTTCCTGTACTCCCACATGTTTATACTTCCCTTCTGAATCTGCAATGAATCACAGAGTGATAGTTTTCTCATGGAAGGAGAGACAATATTATGGCATCTGTATACACCACAATAGCATCTGAAAAACCTAGTAACAGGCTGCTAGTTGGTATTGCCTTAGCCCATATATAAAAATACAGGGTTATAAAATACATATTCTGAATGGAAACTCTTCAATGCATGAATAATTTTCGACCTAGGATATTTCTTCCTAAGTCAAAACATAACACCTGGCTTGCAGAGAGCCACAGAGTATCAGGGACTGAGAACTGTCCAGCTTCTGACCAAGATGAAACATCCTCTCAAAAAAAAGAGCAATAGCTAGTTTTATTGTTGTTTCTTTCTTATGATGTGAAAACAATTGAAGACATTCATTTCAGCTAGAATAGGATATTAGGTGGAAGTCCAACAGAGAAAGTCCTTCCTTCTCAGTTTAATTGGTTGCATAGGAACCTATAGAAATCCTCAAGAACAACTAGAGCTATTGAAAAAAACACTCCTAAAAAATATTTCTTGTGGCATCTTATACATGGGGCCTACACGATTACCAGTTTGTGCCTATTCACTTGTTTTCCACGAAGTCAAATGAAGTAAATTCTGAAGATCTCTATGGAATGTACAGTAAGTCATGATCAATGACAAGAACGATCATTGCTCTATTTTATAGAACGATTGTTCTTGTAACACTTTTAAACTAAGGATTTATTCCCTAGGATGGCACAGCAAAGATTGGGAACACTGTGAATACATCAGGTTCCACTCTGAGCCTCTCCAAAGCTGAATTGAATTTTGTCTCCAAGGACTGATGAATCTGAAGAGAGTTATTTAATTTTTACTGTGCTGGAAGGCTAATGATATTAATCTAAGAATGCAAGACAAAAATGTTTAAAGTAAAGAATGTGATTTACTGATGTTTATGGGTTAAGATCTCCTAAAATGTTGAAGATTTTTCTTTGTTTTGAGCAGAACTTGGGAAAGTGAAAGAACAGTGGAGAAAGAGGTCATTTGCAGAAACAGTGAAAAGAAGTGAAGCCTAAAAATTCCTTTACAGCTACAGAGGAAATGGAGAAAAACAACCAAGTACTTGCATATTATATTTTTAACTATGATGTACTTGCACCTCTCCCTGATATCTGTCACATAAAGTGTGCCCAGATTTAAAGTCTGGTTCAAATATTAAAGAAACAGATATTTTTGTTTGTTTCAAGAGCAAGGAAGCATTCTCTTTGTTAAAGCAACAAGGTGAGGAAATAAAACTTTCTTTGCATTTGTTTATGTGTTCTGCAGAAATCTGCTGAGATTACCACTATTGTTAGCCTGAGAATACTTTGTAAATCTTTTATTTTCATTTCTTGTTCAGTTTTAAAAGATTTTTACAGTATAAATTATGTATTATGTTCATTTATGTTCATTTATGAACTTAAGTTTACATTTATATTAATTGAAAATTCATTCTATGCTTTATCAACATGAACACTACTTATAAAATTATCTTTGGGTCAGAAAATTTCATTAAAACACTTTGGGGTTAGAAAAGAGAATTTTACAAAAACTGAAGTTGTGCAAACATTGTAATAATGAACCCTACTATTAAAAGTCAATTTTTATGCTTCATTGATCAAAGATATGAAAGACCTGTATACCCAAACCAAAAACTCAAATAATTAATGCCACATGTGAAAACCAAGGAAGAAGTTATATCATTTATTTGTTTTGAAAGAACTTCTTTCTTTTTATTTATTTTATTTATTTTCACCCTACTCTTTTTTCCACACAAGAAAACAGCAATGTATTAGAATTTACTGTGACTGTGAATGAAAATAGATGCAGGTTCAGAATGCTGATTGTGTATTACACTCTCTCCAATGCTCTGCATTCATGTTCCTCTTCAGTAACTTCTAATGTATTTGTCTTAGTATCTTTGCAATCAGAGTGTAGCCAAGAATCTTCTGGACTAAAAGTAACTGAGAAGTCTGAAAACTGACTCAAAGTCATGGAGATCTTCTACAGAATTTTCAGTTTCTGTTCGGTCTATGAAAACCTCTGATTTTTTGGTCCACGTCCTGTATAATACTTTTAACAATTGTGGAAAGTGAATATGTGAAACGTAGCAAGTCATGTTTTTATTAAGTGGAAATACTCTAGAATTTTCCTAGAACACAATAAGATTAAAGAAAGCCCCAGTTGTGCTTTGATGGTAAATGGTACTACATTTTTATTGTGGCTCAGACAGTACTTTCTAGCTTGAAGGGATGAGATGTACTACTCTCCCTGTTCCCTTCCAGACAAAGCAGGGCTAAGGGGCACTACCTCTTCCCACACTATCCTTTTGAAGCAAAGGAGATCCAGGTGCACTGCTTACAAGCAAGGCATGGCGTGCTTTGGGACCCTTTGAGATGCCCAACATCTCTATGGGCGTCTTACAGGACCAGAACAAAAAGGTAATCTACATAACTAACAATTCCCTGTCTTGGTGTCTCAGACACGAAGGGACTTGGTGACCCTGGGAAAGTCTTCGTGGGAGCCACTTTGTTGTATCTGGTCTTTACACAGGAGCACAGTAGTTAAAATATCCCTTACACAAAGTGCACTAGATCACTGCTTCAAATATATATATTTGTCTGTTTTAAAACAGAGACTGCAGGAGTAAGAGCTTCTGAATAGGAGTATCTGTTCTTCAGGTCAGAACTTCCACTTTGCTTTGACAGCAATACAGATTAGATATTGAATGACATAGGAGATTTTGCCTTTTCCCTCTTTGAGAGCCAACAAGTTACTTTAAAAAACACACAAAACAAGCCCATCAGTTCAGACTGGACATATTTTTATGTGACAACTAAGCCCTAAGACTGAAACACAACAGATAATGAGAACAGATTTAATTTTCGGCTTGCAAAAGAAGGACTCCCTGTAGGCAAAGTACAATGCACCAGCCTAATCTTGCCCATCATTTACACTACATTAAAAATTAATAATATATTTGTATAAATTTAGATCACTCATTGTGAAGTAGAGAGTATGCAGTGATAGGAATAATCCCACTGTTTGGATGAAGTGCACAGTCAATAGCCTTTCTTTAAAAGCGTCATTTTTTTTCAGCATGATTTTGAAAGCATGGAAAGTATGTGTTCAGCCTCAACAGAGTTTTCTTTGTAAGCTTACAAAAATAATGAGAAAAATAAATAAAAGTTGTGAGGTTAGTATCAGTATAAAAATGAAAAATATGTTGTTACTTTATACGAAATCCTGCAAAGACTGAATCCATAGCTTCTCTACAGTTTTTCTCAATGTCGTTACTGTTGTAAACCAACACATTCTGATTTTTCTTTTTCTTATGTTGCAGAACTTATGTGAGGTATGCCAGGGAGTTATAATGGGGCTGAGCTTTCCTGGACTGAAGGTTGGGTAAGAAGGCCAGAAGATCAAGTGAAAAAAGATTTTAACCCATTACTGAATTTCACTGAATTTTCACTAAATTTTTTTAGAGTTGGAAGGGCCCATAGAGATCATCTAGTCCAACTCCCTTGCTAAAGCAGGATTGCCTAGAGCTTGTCAGAGCATGTTACTCAGGACGGCATCCAGGCAGGTCTTGAAAATCTCCAAAGAAGGGGACTCCACAACCTCCCTGGGCAGCCTGTTCCAGGGCTCTGTCACCCTCACTGTGAAGAAGTTTTTTCTCATATTTGAGTGGAACGTCTTATGTTCCAACTTGTGCCCATTGCCCCTCGTCCTCTATAGTACCATAATGTCTATTTCAAGACAGAAATCCACTATAAACAAGGCTACTTATACTTTTACCATATAGATCCCTGTATATCGAAAAAATAAAATGTTCTTAGTTTTGTAACAAAGAGTGTTAATTCTGCATGAGGGAGTCCACATTTTGGTGAGATAGACTATATAATTCCATTTTTGTCCCATCATTTACATTCAGTAATTTGAATATCCTGATAAATAAATCAGAAAGAAACCAATCATGACCTCAGCAGTTGTAAATTAATGCCCAGAGCTGCTAACATTTCAGTCTTAGAAACAAAGCTACCACTTTCATAAAGAGTAACAATTACAGAAGGAAAAATATTTATTTGAACAAATAATACACTAAAAATTCTTTCTCAGCACTTTTCTTCTCACTTTCCTGTACTTCCCTTCCGCTGTGACTATCTGACCTATTTCTCAGTTTTGAATATCAGGAGCTTGCTTCATTGTGATCAGTACGCTAAACTGCTGCATTCATGTCTTTCTTCAAAATAGAATTTCAGTCAATTTTTTAAGTTCACTTTCACAAAGAGCCTATGGAATATTTCCCCTTACATAACCCTTCTTCACAATAACAATACTGGAATTTTTTTCCAAAATTCGGTTTTAACTCCTCATAGAAAAAACTAAACTTACCGTTCTCTAAAGCTGTACCAGGTGAGGTTCATAGATCTCTATGATCTAGTAGATGTACTTCTCTCATTATGCAAAGTGTATATATACTTATTGCCTATTTTTGCAGTCACCCAAATCTACAGTCCTGAAAAATCATACAAATAAGCAATGAAAACATCAATATATGTAATTTGGTGCTTCATTTAAGCAATAATACTGTCACTCAGTCTCTGAATATTACTGCTGTTCACAATATTGATGCAAACCAAACCAGTATATCTTTCACAGTAATTTTACAATCCTACAGTGGAACTAGCTGACCAGGATACTATACAGCAGTAGTGCTGGTCAACCTCTTCAGCCAGCAGTGCAACTGGACAGTTGTGCAGACTTTACTTCATGTCTTCTATGAACTGAAATAAAACAAAACAACACCCTCCCCCCCAAAAAAACCCCAAAAAACCCTCAGGACCTTTGTGACATTCTAAATAATGTAAAATATGGGTTGGCTCTTTGAAACTGTGAAAAATTGACTCATGGGCACTGACTTGAAAGGAAAGTGAATGGCTATTTTTCTGTCTACACCATAGTAATATTCCCATATAGTATATCCTCAGATTACAATGGAAGACTACTCCCTGCCTGCAGATTCATTGACTACAACTTTTTTGTCTTATTTCCTGTTGACTGTACACTGACAGTGAAGCAAAATTGGAACAGTTTTGTACTGCTTTTACTGAACTGAGACTTGAGACCGTCTTGCAAAGAGATGCATTAGAAGTTCTTCTCTTTGACTGGGGAGAACATGCTGCACAAAAATCTCTTTTTCCTAGGGACACACTATGGTGACTCAGCAGTAATCTTTTAGAAAAATCTTTACATTGATTATCATTCTCTTAACGTGTACACATTCGTGGGATTTCTTTCATCCTTCTGATTTAATACTAGTATGTGTGTGAGAGAGAAAATTGTTTCTTGGCTTCCAGATGACAGTACCCCACTGCTCACGAAAGGAGACCTTTGTGACTTGTGCAACCGAACCCAATTTTCTTTGCTGTTCTAATTACAAAATTCTATCTAGGGACTTGGCAAAAGAATTGAAGAATTACAGAGGCTCCACAATTCATTGATCAGGTACATTGTACCCTTCACCGCTCTGTTTCTGATAAGTTGTTTTTAATCCGTGACGGTTTTGTTACTAGTATTCTGATTGTGGGATTTCTCCGTGGACAAAATAATTTTTTTGGCCTTGGTTATCTATTTACGACAGTAGAAACTTTTGTCCTGGATCAACACTGTCTTCATTATTTTTATTGTTTCAAAATGAGTCGTATTTAAAGACTAATAAGAATCTTAACTACAGCTTCCAAGTTGTTTTCAGAGCTGATTTCTGACTGGATATTAAATGCTTTGAACCAGTTGATCAGGCTTATGTATTGCATGCTTCTCCGCTTTCCTAGCCCACCAATACTAATGGTACAAGCTACTTGACATTAATTTATTTTCATCTATGACAGAGCATCCTTTCTCTAAACCAGTCTCTAAACCACCATTGTTGTCAAGGTTTTTCTCTTGGGATTAATTTTTTCTGTCTCTGTCTCTATATAGAGAGTGAAATGAAGACTTTACAAACCACTGCTTTCCACCCTGACTACATCAACTCCTTTGAGTTTACAGGACTGAGCGGCTGAAGGAAATCTGCTGTGATTAGCTGGAAACTACATGAATGCTACCTGCAAATTTGGTACAGATTCTGGGAATCTCCTTCATTATGGATGTCCTGGATGAACTATGCAATTGTGATTCCCCTATGAAAACTGTAGTATTCCTTAGAAATAATTTGTGTTTCTTACCCTCTGACACATATAAATAGAAGTCTTACCTTTCCATACTATCTTTCTTTTATTAAACACTGGATAATATTTTACACATGATTATCATGATTATACAGAAAATAAAATACTTTGTTATATCTGCCTGTCCGAGATTCCTAGGAAAACAGTTTGAAAGTAAGCATAAATCTACTGTAGCTTTTCTGTATTTTCTCCTTTTGTTGAAATAAGTAGTATTCTCTTTGCTTTTTTTCTGTGTGCAATTTTAAGAGCTTTGTGTCATAAGTAATTTTATTCCTGTTGTCTTGACCTAAATCCACTAGTCCAAATGGGCAGACACTTCTGATTATTGCAGATTATTGCAGATTTTTGCAGATTCTGTGATTTCAATCCAATTACACTTTTCTTATTTTTATTTTATATTTTACATAATTTTTTGAGTTATGAGGAAGTTGTCTATTTGCAAAAATGTGTGGAATTTGCCTCTTGCATTCATCAAGCTAACATAATTAATTAAAAAAGATAACAAAACAATACAAAAAAATCCTAGCAAATGAATAAAATTCACCAGGTGCCAGTGTAAGTAATGCAAAGCGGTTTTGCCCTTGCAGTGTGCCTCTCTTTCTCCCTGCTTCCTCACTTCCTCCCCCTCTGCTTGCTGCTAAAACAGATTCTCTAACATTCTCCATTACGGGGAGTAAGCATCTGGCTTCACACCTGGAAAGCATGCTGAGTTGACTAATCTTGTTAATGAAATCTGTGGAGGATACTCCCTGTATCTTCTTCTTTTCTAGAAAGGATTTTGCCTTATGCTTGTGAGTTTTGGACTGATTAAAATCAGTGTGTTTATTGCACCTGAGGAGGTTGCCTCTTTTTATGTAGTGATGACAGGCCAGGCCAGTGTTTTTGTAGGTTGTTTCCAAGAGCTACCGCAGCCCACATACACTGTAGGTCCTTGTGTTACAACTTATTTGTATCCACACTGAATGGTGGTTGAGTCTGTCGTGTCTCACAAGCCCTTACAACATGCCCAGAAAACCTCCTTTAATGCTAGACATGCAGATTCCCTCACAGTTTTGGTGAAAACTGCTAGATGTGGCTTAATTCCCCATGGGTTTTCAAAGTAAAACTACACACAATGTAGCAACAGGACCTGAAAGGAACAGCTGACTGAAAGTAGAAACAGTTATGATAGAAACAAATTATGAACAAGTAATGCAGAAGGGGGACAAGTATGTTCATATATGGTATATACTCAGGTATATACCAAAGTTGCAAAGGATGTGGGCATCATACATACAGAGAGCAGAGCTAATGTTTGTCTGCTGAACTTTCCCCAGTGACTGTTAGCCGTACTAACTTCAATAATAATGAAAGTCAGGGGGGATTTTCGCTGGAGGAAATATGTACTATGTGCATTTGCATATCATACATATATGGTCTCTGCTTCCAGAGTGTGCACTGATTTTGTGCTGTGAATGGGATCCAGTGCTGCTCTGTGGGCTGGCAGACTTCTCCAAAGGTTGATGAACATGGAGACTTCACTGATGCTGATCCATTGTGCTGCAACAATTTGCCTATGCAGAGCACTGACACCTTTTGTTCCTTCCCTCATCTCTCCCGGTGTCACCAGCTCTGCCTGTTGCAGCAAGCTCTCTTAGTGAGCTCGATATGCATGCTGAAAGGCTACATGAGTTGAAACCCTAGGACAGTGCATGTCACAGATGGCTCAGGCAACTGAAAGTGCAATGAGCAACAGGGGGTCATCACCACTTGTATTAAGAGAGCTTTTGGTGTATCCATGACTCCTGGGATGTGGCATAGTGCAGCAGCTGTCAGGTTGTTTGGAGACAACATAGGGCCTAGGAACTGCAGCTTTGATGTTGATGAATCACGATAGTCTGGGACGCAGACTCAACACTCCTCATGAAAGATCTATTAGAGCTGTCTACATGTGGCAGTGTAGCAGTGTAATGTAGGCTAACTATTAGGTCTTTTATTTAAGCTCCAATTCACTCACCAGATGTCTGTAACAAGGAAGATACTGAAGGAAACCTCTTAGCAAAACACTGTTTAAAAAATTCTACCTAAGATTTAAATTATTGTCACCTAAGTTTGTGATAGATTTGGTAATGATAAACTACAACTGTATCTTCGGCCTACTTTTAGCAAATACTAGCTCTTAAGAGCTGGAAAGGTGAAAATATGGACCAGTGATCTATCTACTATATAGGTTGGGAGTAGAAAAAGGAATTTTGGTGTACCTGAGAACTATTTAATAAATCAGAATTAAATAAACTCTGGAGATAAACACTTAGGAAAACATATTTATCAACCAGATAAAGATATTTTCAAGTTGTTCTTTGAAGAGGACCAAGCAAAGGAAAACTATCTACATGGCTTGTGAAAGCTTATTTTTAAACACATACAACTTTGAGTTCTAAAGTCACTTTTCGCACTAATATTTAACACTCACTAGTAAAATCTTACGCTTCCAGCAGCTGTTGCTGAGCTATTGAGACAGTCACCAGTGCAATAGCTTTGAAGTATTAGCTCATAAAGTCTGGTCTGGATAATTTTACCATTTATAGGATACACTTTGATTCTTTGCAGCTCTATAAGTTGCATTATGCAAACTATCAAAAGCTGTTGGTAGAATGCTTATTGTCTGTATTTACGTAATAAAGATTAGGATTTTGAATCCAGAATTGAAACAGAATTAATTGCTATACCAAGAATGAAAATAAAATAATAATGTACTGCTTTTGAAGAGTTAAACTTTTTGAATTCTTTTCTTGTGATACTGCCATCTTTCCATTAATGTTTAATTTGAGTTATTAAATAATTACATGATTTTTATTTAATGCATATGTGCAAATGTTTTCAATGCTTGTAGCGGTCACAGTTTCTCATTCTTATTGGTGCTGTTCTCTGAAAATAACCTGCTTTCAAAGGCCGCTGAGATAAATTTTTTATTATTCACTGTTTACTGCATTTCGTGTTGTCTCTGGATTTTAAAACTTCTCTGCCAATTCCCCGATTTAAATTATTTCACCCTTGATGTCAGGCACATAGTAAATTATGAACAATACTTCCTTTTATTAGGAGAAATTTTACTTCATGAAGAGATGAGCCATAGAGGGGAATGGAATGGTACTCCTCCACTGGGAATACTCAGATATCTTGCTTATTAGAAAACATGCTGAACTAATTGGGACTCCATTTTTCTATCACTGTCAGATGTAGGGTGACATTTTGAAAAGCTTTCTTTACCAGCTGTGCAAAGCTCAGTGAATAGTTTTGTTAGACTCCATCGTGACAGTTCTAAGTGCTCATTCACGTTTTCCTGAATCAGATACAACCTCCCAGATGTCACAATACAGAGGTCTACTTCACAACATTAATCTTTCTTTTTTACCTCTTTACAGATGTATTTCCTAGCACCTTTACCAATTTTTTTTATTGCTGCATGTAACTTCCGTGAAGCAGTTGCGGGACTGGGATTTCAGTCATCTAGAAATCTTAAATGTTGATATGCGAGAGATGGCCTCTGTTAGAGTGAAAGATGGAGACTTAAACTTACTGTTCAAGTATTTCTGCTCCATAACTGTTTCTATCTTAGCCAAGACAAAAACTACTACTACTTTTTTTTTTTTTTTTGGATGTTACTGTACATACAGAGACCAGGCTGTGACCCAATCCAACACATCACAGACATATTTTGTCTTTCAAAGGCATGTTAAATGTCTTCACTTATAAGGACAAACAAACTGATCAGTGAATTGCCAGCTTCGTCTTGACCAGGTGGTACAAAAGCAGACATGTCACTTCTACGTTGTCCACATGCCAAGGCCAGGTAAATTCCACAGGTTCCCAGAGACTCAATTACAAGGGCAGATCAAATTTCTATGGCCATGTAAAGCAACATACAAGTGTCACATCTGAACCTAAGTTGCCAGCTGTTGTCTTTGTGACAAAAGTAACAGCACAGCAGACAGGACAGTGTCTGCACTGACAGAGGACACAGTCCCACATTACTCATATGCAAAAAGCAGACCAGGTCCGGTGAAGACGACCATGGTCAGCTACCACAGTCCAGCTGCCAAGCCCACAGCGACAAGAGAGGTCCCAGGTCAAGCCAGGAAGACAAGTCAGTAGGTCAAGGTAAAGCCAAAATAAATAGCCAGGTACAAACACTCCTACCCCGCTGCTGAGACAAGAGCCAAAAGTAAGTGAGGTACCTCTGAACACAAAGGGAAAAGCCTCCACTGAAGCTCCCCACCACTCTTTCTCACCTAGCTCTTTCAGCAGTTCTGATCCAAAGTTAAAAGGCTGCACCGCAACAGAGCTGGCACAGGCAGTAAGGCACCTGAGGGGTAAGGTCCTAAGTAAGGACTTAGGGCATGAGCTTGCATTTGAGGCTCTGACTCTTCTCTCTGACTGCTATATAACTTTGAATGACTAAAATATTGCTTTTATTCTGGAATCATTTTTGCAATCGTGGTGATTTGGCTTAACTACAATGAAGCTGGTGGATACAACAGCTGCTCTTCACTCAGGATAAATATAAAAATGATTGAATTCTTTAAAAAATAACTAATTTAAATATCAAGAACAGCTACCCAAAATAGATAAATCTGGAGGAGTTAAATGGTACAAAGGCTTTTTAAAATTTCCTAAAGCAAGAACAATGTAGGGACAGTGGTTGTTTTAGAATCTTCTGAGAGATTTATGTCAAAGAAAATGTGTATGGGAAGAATCAGAATGTCAAGAATACCCAGAGAAGAAATCTTTAACCTTCTTCTGAAAAGGAAGCCATGAAACAGAGGCTGGGATCAAATGCTAGTGTGTGAGAGGCATCGAACTGTAAAGCTGCAAGATGCTGCAACAGTTCATTGTGTCAATACTAACATATGGAATTCATAGCTTTTATACTGCTGAAATTTATTCTCAGAACAATTTTTGGTATAATAAAATTATGCATTGTCAATTTTGTTTTCAGCAGTAGAAAATTCATCGTATTCAATTATGTTTTATAGCATGTGATTTCACAAGCTCAGAATAAATGTTATAAGACATATCTTTCCACAGAATATTTTGGAGCCCTTGTCTTCTTTTCTTTTTTTTTTTTTTTTTTTTTTTTTGCCTTGCATTTTTAAAGACTTAAAAATAAGTTAAATTTTCTGGATATTGGGGACTGGAAGATTCTAAAACATCTCAATCATATCATTAAGAAGATAATCCAAAATTTATTTTGAATTGGCAACATACAAATAATTGGATTTTTCCCTCAGAGTAGATCAGAGTTGCCATCTATGTTTTCATTCTCGCTTTCATCAAGAAAAGCAATAGAAAATATCAATGAACTTGCTTTTCTGAGTACCAATCAATCTTGGGAACTGCAGGAAATTAATTCACTCACCCTGAAAGTGATATTGTCAGTCACAAAATCAAAAGGCGGGGTTCAAATAATATACACCTGAAGCACTACGCACACTACATATGCCTGACATTTACTGAATGATTCATGAGTTTTATATCTTCCCTCCTTACTAAGAAAATGAGGTAAAGTTTGAATGAATAATAGGTGGCTAAGGTGAATCTTCAGCAGACAACTTATTACTGATGCCAAAGAAAAGGAGGAATGAATTTTTCATAAAGTCAAAATTTAATGGATAAAATAAACAACATTTGTAACCAAACATTTTAAAATTGACAGATGAAAGGCTGATTGAGATAAGTAAGCAGTGACATAGATGCCAAAAATACCAAGGGGAAGCCCTTTTGAGACTACAGAAAACATAGAAAAAATTACGCAACTGGAGTCTGATCCAAGAACTCTAGGTTCGGTTGCAAAATACCCCAGGATCTGATGAATCAGGTCACTAGCATACATCTTTAAGAACTGAATCCGCTTGTAAAGCTTCTAGTCCTGTACATGTAGTCGGCCTCTTTCTTCCTCCTGTCAGGAATGTTCTCCAGTGCCAATTGATACTGTTGTCCTGTAGGCTGAGCTGCCTTATCCCAGGAATTCACTTGGTTTGGTTTCTTTGCTGTTACTTGCTTTGCTGTGAATAATACACGTGTACAGACTAAGAATTCATTATCCATTTTTCCTTTAAAATAAGCTAATTATTCAGTCTTGCTTGCCGCAGTTTAACACCGTAAACTGGCAGTGTGAATAATTGTTAGCTGAGATTCCATTTAATGAGCTCAGAGATTCATGTTATGAGATCAGAAAGTTGATAAGTTTTTTGAGGGTAATTGTTAACCAAATCAGCTATGTTCCTCATGTTGCAATTTCTTGCTAATGGCATATAAACAAGCCATGCTGCCAGTCTGGTTTAAAATCAATTCCCCCATAAATCTTTTTCTTTCTTTCTTCTTTTTCCTTTTTTTTTTTTTCGTTTTCTTTCTGGATTCTAATTCGATAAGGTTTAGCAAATGTTGCATATCCCAGGTAAATCCCTAGCTCTTATTCCAGATGCTTTAGAAGTTTTGAGTTTGCTGAAATCTGTAATGGTTGTTTGCTGTTGGAAAACCTCAAAATCAATGAGATTTATCATCTAAAGTTACTCTTCAGAATTCAAGAGCAGGGAACTTTGAAAATATATAGAAGTATTGGACTAAAACTTCCATTAGCCATTGTATCCAGCTGCATTCTTGTGGCAGAGGACACATGCTCTATAGCTTTAATGGCAGATTTATACCCAGAGTCCCTCTGCAATTCTTTTTTTTAAAGCCTGTTTCTTACAAAAAATGTATGAGCTGAACACGATCTGTGCCAGTGCCAACATAAACAGAAGCAGTTTTTCACCATCTTCATCTTAACATGGGGATTCTTCACGTTCCTCAGAATCACAGGAACTTCTACAGGTCTTTTCTAAGCCCTGTCTACTTGATTACATAAATGGGACTAGGTGCATGTCCTCTTTTGGCTAGCAATGCCACTGATCTGCTGTTGGTAGAACTGAAACTTCTTGGTAAAACTTGGTAAAACTTCTTTCGTTTTTCTGGAAGCCTGAAAAATGTCAGTAAAAGTGTCTTTTGAAAACCGAGCTTAAATGTATCAAGATCTATGCTTCATTTGGAGCTCTTCCCTAAGGACTCTCAGTTTTCAAATAATATTCATCATAGTTTTCCTGATCTCTGTAATTGAACCTTATTTCTGTTCTCTTCAGTTGAGATAAATGTAATTCTCAGACCTGATCCAGATGATAATGTCTGAAAGTGAGGAAAAAAAGCAAAGAGGAGGAACTCATTTACAGCACATCTGTATTGTGTTCCCTGTGACTCACAGAACAGTTCCAGGACTTGAGAAAATGTGCTTTCTAATTTAAATAATTACTTGTTTAAGTTTATTTGGCTGGAAAACAGCTTTTAAAATCTCAGAATGATAGGATGTCTTGTGAAAAAGTCACTTCTTTCTTAATTTTCCATTTTTTTTGTTGCAAAACACACCGAAAGTTTGAAGAAACAAAATGGCTTGGTCAGTTAATTATCATTGTAACTCAGTTTAACAACAGAAATGAGATGAAAGTCTAATCACTTGTATAAAGGACTAAATAATAAATTGAAAACAAGATAAATCAAATAAAAAGTCATTAACTTGTAACCTACTGGGAGTGTGTCAGTGACGTTTCCACTTTTTGAGGTCTGTTTGACTTGTAAGGGTAACTACTACCTCTCTGTAAAGTTTTGAGTGCCTTTAGATATACTCTGAAGAATGTATGTAGAGTATATATGTTATGCATTTACAGAATCACAGAATCA
>VXAK01000712.1:5326-27693 GCA_013399435.1 Arenaria interpres
AGGATGACCTCCCTCCACCTGCTGGTCACACTCTTCTTGATACCCCCCAGGATGCCATTGGCCTTCTTGGCCACAAGGGCACACTGCTGGCTCGTGGTCATCCTGTTGTCCACCAGGACTTCCAGGTCTTCCTCCTCAGAGCTGCTCTCCAGCAGGTCAGCCCCAACCTGTCCTGGTGCAGGGGGTTATTCCTCCCCAGGTGCAGCACCCTGCACTTGCCTTTGTTGAAGTTCATCAGGTTCCTCTCTGCCCACCTCTCCAGCCTGTCCAGGTCTCGCCGGATGGGGGCACAGCCTTCTGGTGTGTCAGCCACCCCTCCCAGTGTTGTATCATCAGCAAACTGGCTGAGGGTACATTCCATCCCTTCATCCAGGTCATTGATGAATATATTGAAGAGGACTGGACCCAGTAATGACCCCCAGTAAGGACGTTGCCATGGCTTCATCCGTAGTTTGTTTGTCAGGACTTACATATGGAATGGTCACATAGAACAATCTTCCATTGAGGCCCACTGGCTAATAACAGGTATCTTCTGCTTGACCACTACTGGAACTGTTAAAAGATAGCTGCAAAAGAAGTAAAGGAGTTACATTTTTTTGAATGTGGAGGTAGTTTCCTGGTCTGATTCCTTAGAGGATGTTCATAGAGGTGAATGAAGAACATTGTACAATGGGCAGATACAGACAGCATTTGATACTCTTACATGACTCTGGCACAATGGGATGTAAGTTGGCACAACTCCCTTAAAAAAAAGTCAGTGAAAGCAAGTTGATGTACATCTATGGAGAGTGTAATCTCGAATGCGTATCCAGATTTTATATGGGATTTTGGTGGGAGGGAGGAAAGGAATCCTGAGGACCACTCCAAATGTTTCTGCATTGCTTTTCTGCTACATGCCTTACAATATGGTGGAACCAGGATTATGCCTTTGTGCTGTGGTATCCCCTTGTGCATGATGCAGCCTGACTCACTGGTGATTGAAAGAAATACTACAAATTCTGTTCCAAAGTGCCAAACAGGGGGTTACAAATCCATAATAATTAAGCTTTCACCTTGCAACAAAGTAAAGTAATTAACATCTTGTTATAGAAGAGCTTTAGCAGCTGAGGGCTTACCCAGCTGTGACTTTTCTGAACACGATGAAGTTGGTGATTAATACCTGTTGTATGTAAAGGAATGACCCTTAAACAATAAATGCTAACAGACTTCTGAGAAATTTCTTAACAAAAGTAGCATTCTTGTAAGATGATGCAGTGATTTGGACTGTTTCTTCAGGCATGCTTTTGTGTAAGGAAAAAATAACAGCTGGAAGTACAAAACAGTGTTTTTTAATATATCTCTCACTGGGTGAAATTTGGTGCTACTGAAGAGGCTTAGTAAAGGATTTTAACTGTAGCTCTTCATTCACCAAAAGACATATTTTAATAGAAAGCAAAGAAATGAAAAATTGTCTTTAGGTATTGCGTTGGATGCTACGCGGAGCTCCTGAGTTTTTACTGTATCCCTTTTTCTCATCACCGAGTGAGAAAAAATGCCAAGGTTTGAAAGCTGGGGACCGTGCTTAGGTGGAAGGAAGCTCACTGCCCTTTCAGGCTTCAAAGGAGTGATTCTGAGCATCTAAATAAGGTACTGAACCAGAAGGCAGCCAAGAGCCAGCCTACAGCAACCTCTCTAGAAACTTGGATAGGCTCCGACTAACTTCCCTTAGGGCTCCCTTTAGATCCTAATGACTTAGTCACACTGTCTAAATAAGCAAACCTTATTTTGTTTAGAGGTTTTGAACAATGACAAATAACACTTTGGTGAAAAAATACTTTGTTCTGAAATCTGAATTACCCTAATTGGTACTTTTGCCAAAACCTACCCTAATGCAAAGAGTTTGGTGGGTGAGGAGAGGTGTTCACACCAGGGATGGAGGAAGCTACATGTGTTGTCATGCGTGAGGACATGTGCCTTGGGTAAGTCGTCTCTTACTGTCCTACCACACCAGCAAGAGAAGCTACGGATAGCCTGAACTCCCTGAAATTTTCAGTTCCCTCTATATGGCAAATACCATGTTAGTGGCATCTGCCTGCATGCATTTTTGTGTGTCTCGCAGCAGGCTAAGCTTGGGAGCCTTTTATTTAGGGAGGAAGTTCTATACAACAAAAAAGTGATCCCTATGTCTGTCGTGACTGTGATTCAGAGCGTTGCTTGAATTACTCCGTAGTCTTTCTGGATTTTCAGTGTCTGGAAATATTACATCAGTCATATCACTGTGTATAGCACTGCCATCGCTGAAAACTAGAGTCTGAAATGCCCATATGTCATCTAGCTAAAATTACAGTATATGCTTATTAGCTTGCCAGAATTTATGCCCTGTGTTCTGCAAAATGTTTTGTGTGTGTCAGTATTATTCATTTGTGTACTAATATTTTAAAATGCTGCACTACTTGGAAAGGGCTGGGTGATCATTAGTAAAATGAAGTGTGAAGGAGATGAGGTTAACTAAGCAGCTGCTGTCTGAACTGGGAAATAGAGTCACTTGCATCCTCAGATGTAGACATTTGGTCCCTGGCTAGTAAACTGATGTAAAGCACAGATGCAGAAGGGAGCAGTAATTCTGGAACAAGCCCTGCATTTATTCCTGTCATAAAAAGAAGCAAGGAAGTCTAGCTTTGTGTACATGGAAAGTGTGTAAGTCTCTCCAAGGAATCCTTTGCAAGATTGTAGGCAGAGAAGTATGGAGGATGTTATATTTCTGAGAGAGAACAACAGATGGGAGATTCTGCTCTTTACCAGGATCTCCCTAAGCCTGTAGCCTTTCACAAACGTTCATCAGGGCTCTTTGTCTTCCTTACATCATCTGGTGATTCTTCCTAAATTTATGATACTGAATGGTTTTAGAGCACCTGCTTAAGCATCTCAAGCCACTGGGACAAGCAAAAAAAACCAAACCCAAAACTTGTTTTTTTTTTACCATTGGTGGGAATGTGGGGGTAGAAAGGGAAAAGAACTGAGCATGAACTATTGAATTTTAACTCAGATTTTATATACTTAGTGGTTTGGCTGTCTCAGGGCTTTGGCTGACAGAACTAATATCTAGATGTTTAAACTATATTCTCCAAAATAAATGCTTAGTTCTCTCAGTGCATATTTCAGAAGGTGCTGTTTTCCCATTTGAGGCTGCATCTTGATTACTTCAGCACAGCCTAATGTCCCACTTCTCTTCTCAGGTACAGGGCAGTATTTTCATTATCAAAAGCCCAGATCGATGCTTCTGCATCCACGTTTTTTTGTCGGCATTGCAGCGATTCCATGTGTGTTTGGCAGTTGAATGCTTTCATCATCTTATCCAGGCAGGTCCTTTGGTTTGAATTTACCAAGTCATAACTAAGAGCTCACTGTCATGTACCAGGCTTCCTCAGTTGAGCCTGACAGCAGGGGCCGTAGATTGCAACTCACATCTGCATTTCCTAATCCTAGCCAGATTGTGTTAGCAAAAAAAAAGGAACATTTGTCAAAAAAAAAAAAAAAGATGGAAAATAACGGTTAGACATCTTTAATGGACAATTTACTACTTTATTTACAGTAAAGAAGTTCAGGAAAATTACTGATCAACAGCAGAATCTAACCAGGAAGACCTTAACATAACAGAGAAAAAAAAATTATTAAAACTGTTGAACAGTGGAACTACAACAGGGCCACGAAGATGATCAGAGGGCTGGAGCATCTCTGCTATGAGGACAGGCTGAGAGAGTTGGGGTTCTTCAGCCTGGACAAGAGAAGGCTCCAGGGAGACCTTATAATGGCCTTCCAGTACCTGAAGGGGTCCCATAGGAGAGATGTGGAGGGACTCTTTGTCAGGAAGTGTAGTGATAGGACGAGGGGTAATGGTTTTAAACTGAAAGAGGGGAGATTTAGATTAGATATTAGGAAGAAATTCTTTCCTGTGAGGGTGATGAGACACTGGAACAGGTTGCCCAGAGAAGCTGTGGCTGCCCCATCCCTGGAGGGGTTCAAGGCCAGGCTGGATGGGGCTTGGAGCAACCTGGTCTGGTGGGAATGCCATGCTCAGCCAGGGCAGGGGGGTTGGAACTCGATGATCCTTAAGGTCTCTTCCAAACTGAACCATTCTATGAGTCTACAATTAACTGTGCAAGCAGGAAAGTTACAGGGCCATATGTAATAATGGAGTGACTACTACTGAAATGTTGCATATGACAGAAAACAATACTTATAACCGGGAAATACCATACATAATCTTGTTAAATTTGGTGGCCATTCAGATAAGTCGTAGCAAACAGGACTGTGCATTCTCTGAGATAACTTCTTCCCAGCTGATTATTTGTGATTCCTGAGAATAATTAATTTTCACTCTGATCTTGAGAAACTTAAGAGAATCCCACAGATTAATGCTATCAATGGTTAAATGTTAACAGAACAAACTAAGGCTACCGTCACAACACTGAAACCCTTTTTATAACGAGGGATGCTCAGCAGGACTGCTGATCTCATTTGTGTTAGTGTAGGGCCAGCACCACGTAAAAGAATAGCTTCATGCATTCTTTTGTGGTTTGTTTATTTTTTGTAGTGGATTCACTTACAGAGTGTCATGAAGAATTTCATGTTTAAGCTGTTCTTTCTATGTACAGTAAAACTTAGAGAGTCTGAGGCCGATTTGCCCACTTCCTTCAACTACTGGCTCAACACACCTTTGGGTTGCTCTTGCATGTGTGCTCTCTCTCTTTTTTTTTCCAGTCACTTGAGTCCTCTCTCTGTCATCATGCGCATACGTACACCTAACCAATCCTTCTAAACTCCCCGAGATTAAAGTCTGCCTATTAAATAGTTTTAATTCACTTATTGATGTTGTATTTTCCCTAGGGCTTGATGTATTGATGTAGTGGTTTCTTGACCTTTCTCCTATGATGTGGGGAATAGATTGTTGCCTTTGCAGCAACCTTTTGTGTATTTGCCAACCTTTTAGCAATGGCTTTACAGTTTATATGCAGCCTTCTAGTCTTTCCTTACCTGATTCATAGTTAATTTTTTCTTGTCCTCTGGCCTTCTCCTCTCTTTTCCATATGCTTTCCAAAGCGCCAAACTGTGCTGAGTATTTCTGCTGTTGATCGTAGGAGCACTCTACCTACTTGGGTACTCTTTCTTTAGCATCTCCTGCTGTATCATTTGCCTTAGTTGTGACAGTTCCTTTATTTTGACTCATTTGAGCTACTTGGGGATCACCTTATGTTACTGATAATGATTTTCTGCAGAATTTCAGAAGAGTACTTTTGTCCAGGCTGTCAGCAATGGCATCGGATAACGCTGGAGTAGGGAAGACCTTTCTTGGGACTCTTCTTGACAGTCTTACCGGTTTGGGTGGAAAATGAGACTGAAGAACTTTGAGCCGTTTTCTGTAGAGAAATGTGGAAGCTGAACAATGGGTTTTGAGAATTTCAGGGATGCTTAAACATTGGTCTTAGGCTTGTGAACTTTTCTGTGTTTTGACTCTTTGCATCTTTGAAAGACACACACCACAAACCCCTATAAGGTGTTTACTCACATTGTTGTGCTTAAATTTATCTTCGAAGTGGATTTGAAGTCATTCCTGAAAATGGAATTTTCTTTTCCAAATCATTTGTGTGTCTTGTCAGCTTCTGTAAGGGTAACTTCATCATTAATACCAGGGCTGATCCAGCATGCAATCTTTCAAAGCAACAACGGACATGAATAGTAGGTGCAAACTTATTTACTAAATTTTGTTGAAATTCCTGTAATACACCTTATTGCAGTTAATGGACTCAACCACCAATCTGCTTAAATCTTCAGTGAAGAATTTGCTTGCAAATAACCGAGTGTAAGAACTAGTCGTTATGTGTCAGCAAATTCTCTTTCTCGTACCTGGTTTGGTCAGTTAATAAGGCATTATACAGAAACCCAGTAATTGCTGATGAAGTCAGATGCCGAAGAGCTAATAGTCCCTTCAGGGGCAGCAGACCTCAGGCGAGCAGGGCTCGGAATGCAGTCAGGGTTTTTAAATCATCTCTCAGTTTGCTCATATGAAAAATGTTCTGTAAACCTAAAAATGACTGGGCAGTTCTGAAACTAAAATCTCAATTTACATGAAGAAATTGAGTAACTGAAGACCAAATGCTTTACTTGAAAAGTACGTTTTTTTTTCAAGTGTGCTAAGATACTATTCACAATTCCATCTATTAAGCAGAAAATCAGAAATTATTATGCAAAGATGTGTTCTGGCTGGGAAAAAAACGAGAGTTAAATACCGTGTCTTTCTACATGACAGTGTTCTGCTTCAGAAACGTTATGTAGAGCCCCGGTGCTTTATGCCCATGAACTTCTTACAGGAAATTACAGCTCTGTTCTAATTTGGAGAATTCAGTACTGCTACCTGAGGCACATAGGTATTATGCTGGCTGGGGATGGGACTATTGATTTGATTTCCTGGAGCTCTGGGATGTCTGCAGTATTTTCCCTGATGCTCAGATGCTTCACACTGATGAGAACTGCAAGTAACAAAAGGAATGTTTTATAGAAAATACCTATTTTCACTGAACTGGAAAAAACCTGGAATTTCTTTTTGTATAATTGTCCTTGTGTGAAACTGAAGTGATCTTCTATTCTGTGTGCTGTTGAAAATTTTTTCAGTGTGTATATATCTCTCTCTCCCTATATTTTTTTTTTATAAATTTATTTAGGAAAGCAGAATATCAACAGAAGAAGTAGCATCAAACTGAACTGCCACTACATAGTCCATCCAGAATTATCTATGAGTCTAAATAGAGTCTTTTACCAAAGTAAAAGAAAATTTGACTGTGATGTCTTGATGTCCTGGGAGAGGTAAAAAAAAAACAGTTCTTTTAATGGGCTACCTAATTTCACAAATCACCCTCATATTAGTAACCGGCCTAAATGAAGGAACATTAATTATGTGGAACTAAAAACCATGGATAGTTTCAAAGTAGAGGAGTCTCTATGAAATGTTAAGTCTTGGTCTGTTTCTTGCCAGAAGCCCTAAAAATGCTGAACATTGTTCATAAAACAATTTAAAAATGCGTTCTCTATGTAAGTCCTCCAAACACTGGGAGAGAAAAGTAACCTGTTTTCATAAAAGAAAATAATGGCTTTCATAGAATATAGTCCAAACTGGTCAGGAAAGCTCTGCTTGTTGGTTTTAGTTTCATGTGCATCAATGTTAAGGAAGGAAACCTTAACACTGTTTTTATGCTCTGGCAGAAATAGACTTTTTCAACTTTCTCCCCTTAATGTCAACTTTTCGGGATATTAAAAACTGGGAGATTTTTTAAATGCACATTTTTATTAAAAATAGCCTCGTTTCAACCATGATAGAAAAATGTAGTGACATTTTACAGTTGTCCATGATTTTGTGGTAATAAATAAGTATCTGCTCTTTAAAGAAAGAAAAATTTTTTTAAAGGTTTTGAAATGTTGAACTAATCATCTGAAATCCCCTGCTATTGCCATTGCAGATGAGAGGGAAAGAAGTTTCATCCATTTCATTAGGTTTCTGAAAAAGAGCAAGGATGCAAGTATAGTTCCTGTCTCCATAATCTCCTTAAAGGGCTTCATTTAAAAGCCTGGCACGTTTAGGCAGGATAATTTGGAATTGTAAGAATAAGGAACAATACAGGAAAGCCTCTCAAAAATCTCCATGGGAGACCATACTGTTCCTCCATGTAAAACAAAGCAGGCTCAGCTGATCGTTCCCTTGCCATTGTCAACCAATGTCTAAATAAATTCTGTCTAAAGTACAGTCAAAGAAAGCATCACACCAGAGAGGACATCAGCAGCACCACGAGTCCCTGCCAGAGCCCTTGACCTTTCCAGGATACACAGAAGTGAATGCAGTTTCTCCCAGTTCCCAATAAACCTCTGGGGTTTGAGGTCCATCCACACCACCTACTACAGAATTAAAGGTCTTGTTTTTCCCACCTTTGTAATGATGCAGCAGAAGTTCTTGAGTACCAGTGATTCAGGCTTCACTGCTTCCATCAAATCTGTGCATTTCTTTTTACCTATTTAGCTCTCCGTGTCCGTGTTGCCCAACTGCGGTTATCTTATGGATCTAACAAAGCGATAACAAGCACAGGGCTTTAAAGCCGGATGTTTAAAGATTCATGGAAAACCTGCAGATTTTCTGTTCTTAATAAAGCTGAGCTTGACCTGTGCAGTGACTTTGTAGGGACTTGAGGGTTTTCAGATACACTGAAAATACTTCGTGCTGACTGTACACAGAGTATCTGAAGTCTGCATTTGCAGCTAAGGAGTCGTAACACTCAGACTCCTGAAGGATCTGTATTAACCTCTCCCAGCATCCTCACTCCCCTTAAATTAAGCATGTGCTTAATTTTAATCTAGGAGTCGTGCAGTTCCTTTGCTGCATTTGGTTGGAGGGCCAGATTTTTAAGCGTGCTAAGGTGTTAAAGGTGCTTTAGCAGTTCATCCTGTCATAAGCTTCCATCTCAAAAGGTGCTGGTGTCTCTGTTGCCAAGCACCAAAGTTCTGTTCAGAAAAATCCAATACCTGAATCAGGCTTGCTGAATCAGACCTGTAGCCCTTGTTTGCAGCCCGTTGATAGAGATTATGAACCCCTTTTTCATGACGCTTCCGCTTTGCAGTTAAATGGACAAAGAACAAGTCCTCATTTCATGCTGTAATATAATAAGGCAGTCTCACATAGCTGCATTGTATCTGTTGGCCCTCCTGTACTAATGGTTATCATCTGCAGTAAAACCTTCATCTTTTCTGCTCTGATAGTGATTTTCTGAGGTCTCAGACATTATGCAGTGTTTGTTCCATGGGAAGATGTTTCTGCAGCCTAAAAAGAGAAGAAAGGAGCAAAGGAAGTTTGTTTTTAAAGGTGCCATTCTTCATTAATTAGATAAGCGTTTATGCACCTGACTAAGGAAAACAGTAGATAAACTTAGGAAAGAGGGACTGAAGGTAACATTTTAGGGCTTGAAGTCTAGATTTCTACTGCTATAAGGAAAGAAGTCACAGCGACTTGCTCCCAGATTCTTTTAGCTCTGTTTAGAAACCAGTGTTTCTTATTCCCATTATTCCTACTGTTGAAAAGCTTCCCAGGTTTAATGGTCAGAGATTTCCTTATAGTTTCTGTCCTCACCATCCTCTTTTCTTTATTCGGTATCACTGCTCGTACTGAGAACCGGGCCACTGTTTGTTTAGTTTGGGGAGAGATGTTTAATCTTAACTCAGTCTTCTCTGGACAAAAGCACTTTTCCCCTTTTTTTCTCGTTTTCTACACTTGATATACTTCTACTATTTTTTCCATATCTGTTCAAGATCTAGTGTGACTTGAGTCTTGGTAATATTCACATAAGCCCCACGCTTCGCTTATCGGTTCCTTTTCCTCTTTTTGTAGGCTCACTACTTACTTTTAATAAGCTTAAATCTGCTCAAGTCTGCACCCTAGTCCTACAGATTTTCTGTCTTGCATGAGAGATGTCTTAACGGAGATGAATTCCTTCGCATTTCAATCCTTGTGCTTGTCAATCCAGTTGACTTCATTGGTCTGGTTTTGTTCATTCCTTAAAATGAACTCTTACAAAGTTGAAAACCTTTGTGCTGCTTTTTTGCTTATTTTTCTGTTGAATTGAAGCTGTATTAGCTAAGAGTGTATGTCTTCACAAAATGCTGCATTTTCTTCTAGAGATCAAAGCTATTTATAACCTTAAATATGAAAGAGGGGGGCTAGGGGGTGGTAGAGCTCACAGAGACTGCTTAAGTTATATTTAGCTTAAAATAACACTACTTTTAGCCTAGAAAATCTAATCTTCCTAAGTTATACTCAGCGGAGATTTTTACAGGGACATTCCAAAGCACCTTGGGATAGACTCTGAATTGCCCTGAATTGCCTTAAGGAGAAGCATAATTTTGTGGTCTCTATGGGTTCTTTATAGGAGGGACTTAGGGAGACTAGCTAACTTACTAAGTAGCAGAATATCTGACTTCGAACAGTAGTACTGTACTTTGAACCACACAGTGTTGTTAGACAGCTGTCAAAGTAGTGGCGAATGCAATCCTGAGGGCTCTGAGAAATGCAGAAAAAGAGTTTGCAGATCTGGGGACAGGGGGTTGTGTAGCAGAGCTAGTCTTCCTCTCCAACCGACAAAGGCTTTCTTCAAGTACTTCCCACTGGAGTTTGGTTGGGAAGGAAAGTTCTGAATGGGGGGGAACGGTTGAGTCCCGCTAGTTCTTGCTTTCTTTCCTCTCTCTTTCTTCCAAAATAAAAATTTTCATTGTGTGCATTTGTTATCTACATGAATGCATTGCCAAGCAGGACATGGCTCCCGCTGAAGTCCTTCCATCCATCTTTACTCATGCTGCTTTGGTTGAGCTGTTTCGGTTCTTATTTAAACACTGTATACCTGCGACCGTGATTGTTCCCAGACTTCGCCCCTTCATATATTGCTTGTTTTCTCTGCTTAACTTTTATTATTAGAACTGGGAATAATTGCACCTCATTGGGAATTAAATAGCCTAAAACCAAGGTGTAAAAATATCAAATATAACGAATCCCAACATTTAATTTCTGGTTAGCTTTATAGGGAAGACCACACTTTAGTAGAAGTTCAGTTCAGGAGATCTTCTGTGCATGTCTCTTGGTTGGCCAGGGTTTGCCGCTTGCCCTTCACTCATTCAGGGGGTTAAATGCATTTTTATCAGCAGGTGTGAAGTGGCAGCTAGGTCTCTCATTTGCTTTTTATTTTTAGCATACAACATCCTGAGCCCTGAAATAAAATGAAAGGACCCATACTGAGGGTGTCAGCTGTCAACATGAGGTTTTGTTTGGTTTTGTAATCTAGTTGGGTGTTCTTTTGTTATTTTGGTAGAACTTAGTAGTGTTTTTGTGTGCTGGTAAATGGAATTCTCCTTTGTGGAAAATAAATGTGAAAGTAAGTGTTCTAGTGGGATCACATAATGGTTGAGATCAGAAAGGACCTCCAGAGATCATCTGGTCCGACCCCCCAGCCAAAGCAGGGGCACCTAGAGCCAGTTTGCCCAGGATTGTGTCCAGGTGGCTTTTGAATATCTCCAAGGCTGGAGACACCACAACCTCTCTGGCCAAGGTGTGGCAGTGCTCAGTCACCTTCACAGTGAAAAAGTGTTTCCAGATGTTCAGATGGACTGTTCTGAATCAACAGGAGCCTGAGCAGTGTGGTGATGGATTTTATTGTCTTAGAAGGTATGAGTAATTCATTCCATATAAAAAGAACTGCAATTTTTCTCCACAGAAGATGATTTCTAAAAGAAAATGAATGAATAAACAAATGAATTAAATGTTAGTGATTATAAAAGTTTGTCCTACAACTTTCTGGATACTGTTCTTATTTAATATAATGTTGAATATTACTCTTTCTGGACACTGCAAGAGGTCTATGGGGAGATGAGGCCAGAAGTTCATGTTCTACTCATTGTTTGATTGACCATAAAGTGAAAAATTCAGAAAACAAAAATAATCTTTACAGACATTGAGCAGGATTTCTGGGTTTTGCTAAATGATATGGCAGAGATCTGTAGTCCAGCTCATAGGTTGACACTTTTGCTTTTGAGGACTGTCTCTGAGCTCTAGAAATAAAGCGTGTTTTGTCCAGCACTCTTGCGAAGGCAGTAACCTCCTGAGGAAGCACCCTGAAGCCAGAACCAATCAAAGCAAGATGCTGGCTTCCAAGATGATCTTAGCAGGTTCTTTATCTTTGGAGCAATAATCGGGAAGGATTGAAGCAGGTTTCTTGTTCAGCTGATTCTACAGGTATGTTCATTCCTTGTTGTATAAAGCCAGTTTTATACGCCTAGCCAACGAGTATTAATGAACGACGTAGAGACAACAAGAGATAAAGAGAAAAAATAACACCTATTGCAAAGTTGGAACATACATATGAGTGGAGCAAATGAGACCTGAGGCTTGTCTAGTTTGGGTTGGTGGCTGTGACAAAGGCCGTCACCAGCTCCATCAAGGGAAGGGGTCTGTCCTTTTGCAGGACGCAGCTGTGGTGATAGGCTACTCTTACATACATCTCCTCATACTCTCTTAAAACCTAAGCCTTCAAGCAAGAACTTTTATAATCTCACCACAACTGCTCAGAGTTGGTTATTTGGTTTCTTGCTCCTCAGATAGACGTACTAGTGTGTGAACTTGTAGTGATGCTTATCCCCAGTGGGAAACATTTCATTAAACGAGCCAGAGAGGCAGCAGAGTCATCTCTGCCATCTGCCTGGCCAGGGTTTAATTGCATGCCCATGATCTAGACTTGGCTAGATGTGTTGTTTAGCACTGATATGCTGTGATGCTTAGAAGGCCAATGGGGAGACTCAGAAGGCTTTAGAGAGGCCGTTTACTCTGCAGCAAGGCTTCCAGCATGAACGCCATCCAGTGTGACCTGGAGAGCTGGGCAGAGAAGAACCTAATGAGGTTCAACAAGGGTAAATGTAGGGTCTTGCACGTGGGGAGGAAGAACCCCAGGCACCAATACAGGTTAGGGGTGGATCTTCTGGAAGGCACTACTGAGGAGAAGGATCTGGGAGTCCTGGTAGATAGCAAACTATTCATGAGCCAGCAATGTGCCCTTGTGGCCAAGAGGCCCAATGGGATCCTAGGCTGCGTAGGGAAGAGTGTGGCCAGGAGGTGGAGGGAGGTCATTCTTCCCCTCTGCTCTGCACTGGTGAGGCCACAACTGGAATCCTGCGTCCAGTTCTGGGCTCCCCAGTTCAAGAGAGACAGGGAACTGCTGGAGAGAGTCCAGCATAGGGCAACAAAGATGATGGAGGGATTGGAGCATCTCCCTGATGAGGAAAGGCTGAGAGAGCTGGGACTCTTCAGCCTGGAGAAGAGAAGGCTGAGGGGAGACCTTATTCATGCTGACAAGGATCTCAAGGGTGGGTTGAGGGAGGATGGAGCCGGACTCTTTTCAGTGGTTCCCAGTGACAGGACGAGGGGCAACGGGCACAAGCTGGAACAGGGGAAGTTCCACTCCAGTCTGAGGAAGAACTTCTTTGGGGTGAGGGTGGCAGAGCCCTGGAAGAGGCTGCCCAGGGAGGGTGTGGAGTCCCCTTCTCTGGAGATCTTCAAGCCCCACCTGGATGCTCCTGAGTGATGTGCTCTGGGCAACCCTGCTTTGGCAGGGGAGTTGGACTGGATGATCTCTAGAAGGTCCCTTCCAACTCCAACAATTCCGTGATTGCAGAGGGAGCTGGCTCCATCCACATGCATGACTTCCTTTTGGTGCAGTGGGATAGGATTTGCTGGGAAACTTGATTCTCAGCTGCATCTTTACTGATAATTGCGTTCGTTTGCTGAGGCCCGAGTAAACCCCTACGTAACGTACTTGTATACGTGCACGTTACAAGCATGTATAACACATGAGAACTTTTCCATGAGAATATATAAATGGCTACTCTTCTACTGAAGTCCTCTGCTCGGGATATGGTTTAATGGAAGCATCGCTGACTTGGGAACCAAAAGCCCTATGATATATATGGTCATACTGGCTGGTGCTGTTACCTTCAGCAAAGCGCTGCTCCCCTTTATCACCCAAATCTGTTTGGCTGCTCAGTCTCCTGGAGCAGGGCTGTGCCCTCACTTACGTGAATAACTTTTGGAGAGACTTGTCTCCTTTTTTTTCTTTTTTTTTTTTTTCTCTACACAGGTGTTTTTTTCTAGACTTGATTTTTTAGCCTTCTCAATTTGCAGATCTCTGGAAATTTTCCAGTGCAGGTGTGGACCCCAGTTGAGTAAATTTCAGCCTTCTGATAGTGAGCTTTCTTTTCCTCATTACTTCTGCTGCCATAATTAAGTATTTTTGCTTGGTTAGAAATGAAAAACTCTAAATGTTTGCATAATTCCTAGCACTAGCAATGCTGGATTCAGCCTGTTCTTTTATGTGCGGTGCTGAGAACTGTCTTAGGGAGTGTGTGCTGCCCATTAAAACAGAAAATATGTGTATTGTGTTTCCAATGACAACATGATCTTCCTGTTTCGAACTGGAAAACTGCCTTCTCAGAGAGGCTGTGGGAGCTGATGAAGAGGATTTTGGTTGTACGTTTATTTCCTCTTGTAGCTCAAGTGCTGCCGCAGGAGAAGCGTGCCAATAGGTGTAAAACATTTTGCAAACACTTCTGATCCTTTCCGGATTTTTTTGCTAGTGATGTTAACAAGGCAGAGCCATAGGTAGGGAGTTACTTCCACATCGAGGCATGCTCAGCCTGGGGAAAGTGCCTCTTGCTGCTGTGGCCATCCCAGCTGGGTGGGAGCTGGAGTAAACCTGAGAGTGCTGTGAACTTCACACATTACACATGATTCAGCCCTTCAAGTGCTCCTTGAAGCCTTTGTCACCCTGGCATAACTAAAGGATCAACTGGACGTTTTCATGTCAGAAGTCTACTGCTGGTGCCTGGTCCTAGGAAGTAGGTGACGTTTAGTTTCACCAGCTTTCTGCAAAAAGTGTTTTATGGTTTCTGTGGATGTTGGTCTGTTTTGTTGGGCACCTCAAGTTTATTATAGGGCGGTGGGGAGTATGTTCTCCAGCCTGAGTCATGTGGATTTATATGAAGAATATGTTTTGAGGACTCTCCTGGGTGAAGTGGCAATGCCAATGTTGTCTGCAGTGACTGAGGCAATCCTTCTTGTCCTGTACCTGCTTTTTATTTCTCTTTTACTTGCTTGACAGTAATTCTAGCTTTGACACAGCCATGTTTCCTGAGCATACCCCATGGCCAGATCTAAGCTGCGAAGTGCAGAAACACTTCTCTGCTCCTGGGCCTACTTTTACGTTTAGACTCCGCTCTTCAAGGTCTGGACAGTTGTAATTACATGCTCATTTGTGCTGAGTATCAAAGTCTTCTTTTGCTGAGAAACACATTTGCTGGGGAAAGCTTCCTTTTAGGCGATATTTTCTATAGGGAAAAAAAACACCAAAAGGAAAGAGTGTGTTTTGGGTTAGTTTGAAAAGAGTGTCTTTCTGGGCCTGAGCTACTGTGGTGCCATTGAGCTGTAGCTCAATGCTACAAAAGCTCCTTTTGTTTCCTAAAGCCTAGCTTATGGGTTGAGTGAAGTCCTCAGTGCTTGCCATGGTGACACACGTTGCTTATGGTGCTCCCAGAAGTCCTGCAGGACAGAAATTAGCTCTAATAGTGCCTTGCGCTGCAAAGGCAGTGTGACAAAAGGGCTATATTAAGGTTACGTGAAGAAGCTTAAAGTTGTACTGCTTAGTTTTTGAGTGCTTAATTCAAAAGTGTGTTTGCATGTCACTTGCTCAGCTTTGTTTATTATGATTATTTGGAGGACTTAAAATACTGAAGTTCCACAGCACAGTGCCATGCAGACATTGCGTCCGAGAGGAATAGCACAGTCTTTTTTGACTATTATAGCTGAGGAATGGGGAGACTCTGGAAAAGCAGACCCAATACTTGGTTCAGCTGAAGTGTGTTGGGATCCTCATAGGCAGTTTCCCCCAAGCATTCTTTCGAACTGGTGCATTTTTTCATAGCAGTCTTCCCTCCCTGTCCCCTGATTTCTCCTCAATACCTTAAGCTTGTTCGGTTTACCCATTTTTTCCTGCTCTTTTGAGTCCTCCCTTTACAGCCGATTGCACCAGTCTTCCTGGAGCTTCTTATCTAGAATTAGTTTTTGTGAACCTCCTCTCTTCTTCTTTTCAGGTGGTCAGTCCCTGTCCCTGGCTACAGCCAGCCCTGGTTTCAGCTTTGCCTTCAGCCAGCCTCCTTTACTTCTCACGACTTAACCCCATTGCCAGTTCCTCTGTTTCACGACATGCTGCTGTGCCGTTGCTGTTTTCATGGAAGACTCAACCATGTAAGTTACGTCACAGGATTATTCTTTTTTTTTCCCTGTGATGTCAGTGTAAACTTCGTATCTTCAAAACTACCACTGCAAAACTGTGAGGTCCAGTTCTACAACGTCATTGCTGCTCAGTGAGAAAAGTTGTTCAAATCTGATATGCTCATTTATTTTTACAAGGGGAAAACAAATACGTTTTCTGTAATAAAATCTGTTCCCAATTTTCAGAAACAATGGAACATTTTTTCTCTGAAGTCCCACCCCCAAAAAAACCAAAACAAAACCCCCGGCCTGAGGTAGATACATAGCAAATTGCTGGCAAATCAGTTAATTTGGCAAAGCTGTAATTGAAACAACATCTTATAATGAGACATGTCAGACAACTTTAAACATTGCTGTTACTGCCAGTTCCATCTATATTATCCAGCATTCTTTTCATGCTGTTCTGGCCTTTCTCCTTTTTCCTTTCCCACTGGCAGGGTCTTTGATTTCAGTGTCAAAGAGTGAAAGGTACTTTGAAAAGCATTTGGTTGCCCCTGACAAACATCCTCTCCAAAAAAACAAATGTCATGGTTAAATCATAATGTAAACATAACCAGTTGGTAGGGTACTGTTTTGCTCTTGTTTAGATGTGATAAACATATGGAAATCATTATACAACCAGAGAGCGTTGCCAAAATGTGTGGATAAAAGCCTCACTCTGATTTTGCAAGCAGAACAAATGCTTCCCCGTGTCTTTGCAGGCGGAGACTTAGAGCTAGGAGTGGAGCAAATGTTTCCAAAGCCAGTTGCTCAGCTGTGCTTCAAGTTCCTTTCATGATGCAGCAATAAGGGGAATATATTGGGTTTTTTTCCCCCATGAGTGCTCTTTTCACCTAATGAAACTGTTTACCAGATTAGTGCCCTGTTAATATTTCAATACTGTTTTACCATTTCATGCTCTTTCAAAAAGGGATTGCATTTGTATTGGCAATAAAAATATTTTGACTTAACGTTCTGAAGGTATTTTTCATATTCTTAAAGAGAATTTGAGGATTTTCCTCTTCCTGTTCGTGTTGGAAGAAGACATGACATTTGGAGATACGCTCTCCCTAGGTGGAGAAAGTAGCTGACTGTCGGTGGTTCAGACGATTTAATTTCTTTTCCTGCTTACAAACCATTTCCCTTTTCTTAGGCTTTTGTTTCCCTCATTGGTAGCACGGACTGGACTGTGTTTTGTTAACTGCTTTAAGAACTGCTAAAAAGAGGCAATATGTAAGAGTGGGTTTGCTGCATCTTCCTCTGAAGCATTTTTGCCTGGTATTTATCAGATGTAAGTAGGCTTGATTTAGTGCAAGCATCCGTTTATGCCTTGAATAATACATTTGTATTGGGCATATGCCCTTTATTGTTGAGATTCATATTTGGAGATTACTTCAACACTTCCAGATCAAGATAAAGAGTTTTCTTGAGCTTATATTGTCAGCTTGGGTTATTTAACAGTCACTTAATCAGATAATGCAGATATAAGTGCAGAGACTGAGATAGGAAGTGTATGCAGGAAATGCACTCGTTTCAACTTATCTAATCTTTTGTGCAAAATACTAGTGTTGTTGCTCTGAGGGTGTGTAGATTTGGCAGACTCTTCTGCTGAGTCTTTGTTGCACGATGTGTATTTGCTGGCACAGCAAGCAGCAGCACCATCCTTCTGATAATAGTGCGCAGGCACCATCTCTCAGGGGTTACTTGGTGTAACTTTGCATCCCACCTTTTTGATTACTGTTGTCACGGGAAACTGCTATGGCAGGGATCCAATGTACTCGTTTTGGGATATATTTGCCATCACGAGCCCAAGTGGAGGCTTAGAGCAGCTGATGACACCAAACTAGGTGGGAGTGTTGATCTGCTTGAGTATCAGAAGGCTCTACAGAGGGATCTGGACAGATTGGATCAATGGGCCAAGACCAATGGAATGAGGTTCAACAAGGCCAAGTGCCAGGTCCTGCATTTCGGTCACACCAACCCCCTGCAGCGCTACAGGCTGGGGGCAGAGGGGCTGGANTCAGTCAGAACAGAAGGGTAGGTGGCACCCAGATATAGACTGCATTGGTGTGTTTGGGAGTTCAAGAGGCTAGCCCTGACAACCTTGGGCTTTATGGCCCAGGGCAAGAAAAGTTGGGAGCCTGTAGCCCACCAGTCCAGCTGATGTGGTGCAGCAGAGAGGAGCATGTAGGGAGCGGTTGTGGTTGTGAGATGTCTGTTATGGGCTCAGAAACTGTGTAAGAGTAGCAGTATCCATGGGGAAGGGAGGCTGTTATTTTAGTACAGAGAAGGCTGAGGGTGAGAGAATTTGGATCTGTTAGCTGGTTGAAGATGGGGAGAAGATCAATGTTGTTATGATGTTTTAGCTAATATTTTGCATTTAAAAGAGTCCTCAGCACAGACTGAGTTTTTCCAGTGCTGGTAGGAAAGCCTGGCCTTTGTTTCTGCTCTAACTTCTGACTAGGTTTGAACAGATGGTATTCCCAAGATGTTCTTTACTCTGAGTTACAGCTTCATGCGCAGGCTATTTATAGCCTGTGCTCTTCTTTCCAGGAATTAGGTGTTTGAGGTACTGCTGTTCCTCTGCCTCTCATGTCCAACCCTGGTTTTGTGAGATATATTTCATAACATGAATATTCCCATCAATAGAGAGGAGCCAGATGCTTGGAGAGGCTTCAGTAGATCTGTAGGAGTGGGGAGGAATAAACAGAAACAAGCTGCACTTTCAGTTATCTACTGATATCAGTACTTAGGGGAGATAAATACATTTTTCCCCAACACTTTCCAAAGGGATTTGGTTTACTTGCTTGACCAGGTGCTTTGGATTTAATTCCTGAGACACACAAAGCAATGTACTCAATGGCTCTTTGGGGCAGGGGCCTGGGGTTTTTTTGGTTTTTCAAAGGACACCTCTCACAGGATCTGCCATCAGCCAAGAAGTGACAACTCAGTGTGACTGCATTTCTGCTACTGCCCTTGTTTCCTGGTCTCCTGTCCATTGCTTGCCTGAATAATCCCTGCGGATAGCCATAGGTGTGCTCTCTGTGGTCTGGATTTAAAGTTTAGCTGGGTTGGGGGCTTCTGTGCTACACATGACGTGCCTTCCATGAGTCTGTCACAAGCTTCTCCCCGTCTAGCCATGCTTTCTCAACCACTATAGGTAGAGTTTTTTAATGTCAGGACATATTATGAGGAAACAACACTGCTTGGTAAGAATAGTGTTAGGTGATAGCGTGGATTTAAGAAGTAAATCCAACCCCATCACAGACAGGGAACCCTTCTGAGCAATTACCAAGCTTTATCACCTTGTGGTATACATTTTCAATTCCAGCAGCAAAAAGACTTCTATTAAAGTGCAGTGAAAATTTTGTTCTGTTTGGGTTCTATTGGCTATATATTCTACCGTTTCATGAAATCAAAGTATAAACTATATGAATGAGCTGGGTTTAGGAAGCTATTTATTGCTTTCTGCAAGTTTATAAGCTCCTCTGAGCAATATGAAGACAAGCAGTGGCAGCTAGAAATCCCCAGCCATGAATCATCTGAAGGTTTGTCCTCCGCTGCAGGCAGCATCTGCTCCAAGGTTTCCTAAATTGAGGCTAGAAGAGGAGGGTGGAATACCTGGAAGAAGGCTGTCTCAGAGGATTCATCAGCAATCTTCCTAATTTTTTCCTTGCATGTTACTCTGTGGAATACACATGGCTTTGCCAGTAATCAGATTAAATATTTAAAAAAAAAAAAAGAGAAGAAAGTACCTCTCTTATTGCTAGGCTGCAGGAAACATTTGGCAGGCAGAGTGTGTAAAATCAAATGCCTGAAGTGAAAACAGATTTTGGTAGCATGCCCTCAGGTGTGAGAGTAATTGAGAGTGGCTGCATGTGGTGTGCACAGCGGTCTCACACAGTTCTTCCCTTTGCAACCTCCATCTTGCAAGCTCTTTGTCACCGGAGTATTCTGTATTCATGTGAATAATCCCTTTGTTGCGGCAGGGTTTATCCTGCCGGGAGATGCCTACCTGGATCAGGCCCTTCACTTGATGGGTTTATCCAGAGCTTGGCTCAGGAGAGCGTGTGGCTCAGTGGTGTGGTGGGTTAGAGAACTCCATCCACCCTCACCCTTGCGGCCCCAGGGTGCTATTGGAAGGACCTTGCCAGGATAGCGGAGCTCTGCTGCCTGTGCTGGGTGGAGGAGGAGAGATAACGGCCCTTGCTTTCCCATCCTGGAGAGAAGACTGGCAGAAGCAGGGAAAACCAGGACACGTGGTCCTCTCCGTGCTGCCTTAGAAAACAAGAGGGGAAGACCAAGGAAAACCACCTGTGGGAGCACGGTGAGTGAGTGGGCTGCTGGTTGAGGCACCATCCCTGGAGGGGTTCAAAAGATGGGTTGATGTGGTGCTGGGAGATATGGTTTAGTGATGGTGTTGCTTTTTGTTTGTTGTGTGGGTGTTTATTTATGTCAAAATTAGGTTGACGGTTGGACAAGATGATCTTTAAGGCCCCTTCCAACCTAGAAGATTCTGTGATTCTGTGATTTGGCTTTGTCAACTGCAACAATCACTTGCTTCTCCCCTTAGGAGATGCAGGTGACCTTAGGGAGAAGGAAACTCAAAGGCAGAGAAAGCTGTTAACACAAACACTAGCCGAAATCCTTCATGCTGGTTACTGGAGGGGATCAAAAATGCTTATATATATACTGATGCTGAGATTCACTGATAGTTAATTGAGAAGAGAGGAAGTTTTTTGTAGTTTCACGGGCTTTGAGCTACTCGTCCCTTGTCTGCTGAAGAGAGAAATTGTATTTTTGCAGGACAGAGAAAAGAAGCGAGTGTGAAATTTGCAGAAGAGATCCTTTGTCAACAAGAGTTTTGTTTTTTGTGGAAAAGGTGCTTCAAGTGTTTTGCCTGAAAGATTGACGCCAGCTCTGCAGCTAACAGGGTTTTTTTGTTGTGGGTTGGTTTGGTATGGTTTATTTTTTTCAGAGCCGTTGGCATCCCCTAGCATCCACTGGATTGAGCTTTCTGTGTGCTGGACATCTCTAATAGTGTTTTAGTCTCCGGTGGCATTTCTCTTGGAAATTGGTTATTTGAATAATAAGACAAAACAGAATTGTCACTGTTGTCTTCACACACGTGAAGCAGCGCCTTGATTTCAGACTTTTGATGTCACCTTCAAAACAGAACTGTTGCATAAGACTGATTTCTGAGTGACACACGGTATACAGAACTAGTTGAAGATACAAATGACCTCCACTTAATTTGTGCAGGGGATAGTGAGTGCTTCACTTATTAGTATATTTTATTTCAGTTGATGTACTTATCAGAAAATGTACCAAGTCACATAATTCTGTAAAAATCGGTTCGTTTTTCTCCACTTGTATAACCCTACCATATGCCCTGATTCATATGTTTTTAGTTAAGAGCTGTGTGAAGGCCCATGAGGTACTTGCCATATCATACAGGGCGTGGAAAATTTAATCAAAGTGTTTTTGTGTAAAGGTCCAGTACCTGAGTAGAAGTAATGGGGGGAAAAACTGAGTGCCAACATGAGATCTAAGGCTGAGAGCCACCTAAGCTGCCTCCTATTGAACATTTTCCATTGTCCTTGTTGGGGGTACCACGTATTCCTGCTGTGAGGGTGAAGGCAAAGGAATCATATGTTACCTTTGCCTGAAAGCACTTGTTGGACTGTGAACTCTTTTTCAACGAGCTACTGCTGGTTATAGTGCTCCAGAGTGAAGCTGGCAGTAGGGAGGTTTCCAGTTGTTCTGCCTTTTGGGTTTTTATCATGAAAGTCTTCGCTGGGTGCCAGTAAATAGTTTGTATTCTGGTGGTTGACATAGGTTTGCTGCGTCTTCCTCGTACGTAGCTGACCTGGGTTTGTGAAGCAAGAACAATGCATCCCACGTGTCCCAGCCTCTGTGTGCGTGTGTACATCTATTTTTCATGGATTATCAGACCAGTGTGCTGTGCCGAAGCAGCTGTGTGCCTGTGCTTTATCTGCACACGAGCATGCTGAGCAGCACGGTTGGATTTCTGCAAAAGGAGGCAATAAGCCCATCTATGTAATGCATGCAGTCATGTGTTTTGTTGTTTTGTTTTTTTTTAAAAAAAAAAAAGTAGTATAGAACTGGTACATTTGTTTTACATTGTGGTCTTTTTCTGATGCTGTTGTCCTGAAAGACGGTTTCAGTGTCTCTCTCATGTTGGAGGACAAAAGTGATAGATCAAAGCCTGGATGAGTTAAGTCAAAACCTAATGAGGGTGTGCTTTTCAAAGAAGCTTTTGTTTGGTGGTGTTAGAGAGTCAAAGAAATAGTTGCAAGTTAGGCTTTGTGAGCCCTGAGAATAAGGGGCTTCACTCCTACATAAAAGGAATGTAAATGATGATACCAAGCTGTGTGGTGTGGTCGACACCCTGGAGGGAAGGGATGCCATCCAGAGGGACCTGGACAGGCATCACAGGTGGGCCTGTGCGAACCTCATGAAGTTCAACAAGGCCAAGTGCAAGGTCCTG
>VXAK01000712.1:27801-91387 GCA_013399435.1 Arenaria interpres
CTCCAGGGAGACCTTAGAGCAGCCTTCCAATATCTGAAGGGAGCTCCAGGAGAGCTGGGGAGGGACTCTTTGTCAGGGAGTGCAGGGACAGGACAAGGGGGAACGGTTTTAAACTGAAAGAGGGGAGATTTAGATTAGATACTAGAAAGAAATTATTTACTGTGGGAGTGTTGAGACACTGGTCCAGGTTGCCCAGAGAAGCTGTGGCTGCCCCATCCCTGGAGGGGTTCAAGGCCAGGCTGGATGGGGCTTGGAGCAACCTGGTCTGGTGGGAGGTGTCCCTGCCCAGGGCAGGGGGGTTGGAGCTAGATGATCTTTAAGGTCTCTTGCAAGCTAAAACATCCTATGATTCTAAATTATCCAAATTCTGAATCTCTTATGTCTGCAGGCCTGACATTAAAACGAGTAGAGCTGTGGATGCTGTCTTTGAAAATTAGGCTGCTTCCTGGCACCATTAAGTCTAGGAAGCCAAATTTGAAGCTCTCTAAAGCCATGGTCAAAAATATGACAATAACTCTAAGCTGTATCCTTTATTAATTGTATGACAGCTTTAGGACTACTGTAGCACAAGTAGAAGAGAACTAGGCCCAGGAGACCTAATTAATGAGGTGCTTTGTTGCTTGGCAAAAATAAATGAACTATACATATGTAAAGATAGATGTAGCAGTTTGCCATTTGATCCAAAAACGTAACCCCTCTGTTAATTGGGGAGTATAACAATGTAAAGACTTGTTAGGCTAAAATACATGCAGTCTGTGTTTAAAGACTGTTGTAGTACTGAGTGCTTTGATAAGACATTTGCAAAGTTAAGTTATCATCGTGTCACTGTAGGACAGTGTAGTGCTGCCACAGAAGTGAGGTGTGGGGGTAGTTCACAGATGTGGAAGATACAAAATGTAGTTCCCAGGTATGTGCAGTATGTGAGTTGGGAAAAGACACGAAAATGGCAAGGTGAAAGGAAAATCTGCTGGCGCTTTTCTTTCAAGCACGGGCTTTGACTTGGGACACAAAAGAGTAGGTGAAACCCACGGCTGTGGGTGTGAAAGCAGGAGCCCCTCTGGGACCCTTGGTCATTTCTGTAGAGTCCTGCAGCTCTTTAAAGCCCCTCTGTGGTATGGTCGCTCCAAGCACGTGTTATGCCTGGTTTTCTTGCCTTTTCTTTTTTCCCTTTCAGGTTATTTGCTTGTCTCTTGTTCCTTCTCAGTCTCTTGCAAGGGTTCTTGGCCAAGGTAGTGCGTTTTCACATCTTGCTTTGAATCTTAGGGGAGCAAGAGGTGGTTGGCATTTTGTTTGTAGTGGTGGTATTTTGCTACTCTTTGTTTGCTTGAGCCTCTTTTACAGCCAACCAAATTTACTGCCTCCTCTTTGCTGCTATTTTCCTCTTTATTGGCTACCCCTCCCCCCAGTCCTTCCCCTATGGCTCTCTGTTTTCCATTGTCTTTGTTCTTTATTTCCCCCCTAAGATCCTGAAACATCTCTGGGAAGATGAAACATTCAATCTTATTTTCCACCTCCAGCTAGCGCTTTATTAATAACCCATATTTATTTAGCATCTAGAGCCTGCCAAACACGCATTCATACACACAAAGCCAGTCACCAGTGTTTGCTGTCAGGATAATGTCTTCCCAGAGGCTTACCTCCTTCTGCCAAGCCTAGCTAAATGCCTCTTTGTGGAACAGAAAGAAAAGCTCTTGGTGAATGATGTTTATGCTGCAGCGTATCCCTGAAGAAAAATGAACATGGGTCAGAAATGATCCTGGGCCCTGCTATTCCTGCTGCAGAGTGTGCTGGGTGAGAGTATTGGATTTGCAAGTGTCGTGCTTTTGGCCAAATTTACCAAAACCAGACTGAGATACGGCCCTCCCCCCCACTCCCCCAAAAAGAGAGGAGAGGAAGAGATAAGGAGACTTAAAAGTTTAGAAAGAACCAACCTACTTTAATGAAGAAACTTAGTATTACCATCAAAAAGAAGAAAATAATGAAATAGATACAATATATACAAAGCCCTATCAAGCTCCCAGGATGACAGTCACCTCACCAACAGGCACTGGGGAAGTCCCAGACTGGACTCAGCGACGGATGGGCACTGGGTTCCAGCTCTGGAGTCAGGAACACACGGATGGGGATCAAAGGCAGATGAACAGAGTCCTCTTTGGACGTCGGCCACTGAAGGAAGAGAGTTGACCCTTTGATCCCTCAGCTTTTACACTGAGCGTGGGGCAGACGGGATGGAATACCCTGTTGGTCAGGTTTGGGTCACCTCTCCTGTCCCCTCCTCCCCACAGGTGGGACCCCTCTAGGCTTTTTTCCACTTCTGACCCCCTAAGGGGGCAAATAACGAAGTTCCCTGCCCTTGGTTGTTACAGCAATAAGGATAAGCAAGGGCCTCTCTGCTCACCATCCCTTGGCATGGAGCACAGACGTTGGTCTGATCGCTCTGAGAACGAGCCGTTTTCTCCACAGCACGCCGTTAATTTCAGAGAGTTCGAAGAGGCCTGGCTGAGATGTAAAATTACTGGACAGAAAGTTGGTTCTGTTTTACTGCAAACCGGGACAGCAAGGTGAAGAGATGAGTTAGAGCTGGCTGCAGAGCTGAGATTGCAGGGTTCAGAGCTACGAGTAGAAGCAGAGAAATGTTTCAATCTGGTTCATGAACTTCCCAGTTGCCTTAGGAAATACCTGAGACCTTGGCTCTGCCAGGGTTGGGAGGCTTCTGGGTTGCAGCTGGCTACTCCCTATCGTATGATAGTGAGGACAAGGACGCAACTTCACCCTGGGACTGCTGCGTGGTGATCCAGTGCAGGAGGAAGCTGGGTGTCTGCTGGGGGAGTGCAGTCTTCTCAGTCTGTAGCAGGCCATGGCGAAATGCCACAAACCCCACTTACGTGGCAAACATTTGTGGGTGACCAGATCCAGCCTGGCGCCAGCAAGGGCTGCTCTTGGTGCAGAACTGTGAGTAGCAGCTACGGCAGGGGCTGACTTCAGGCGTATTGCATCGGCTTTTGCTCAGACACAGACCCAGGGGGCTAATCACGGAATTGTCAGAGTTGGAAGGGACCTCTAGAGACCATCCAGTCCAACCCCCCTGCCAAAGCAGGGTTGCCCAGAGCACATCACTCAGGAGCATCCAGGGGGGCTTGAAGATCTCCAGAGAAGGGGACTCCACACCCTCCCTGGGCAGCCTCTTCCCGGGCTCTGCCACCCTCACCCCAAAGAAGTTCTTCCTCAGATTGGAGTGGAACTTCCCATGGTCCAGCTTGTGCCCGTTGCCCCTCGTCCTGTCACTGGGAACCACTGAAAAGAGTCTGGCTCCATCCTCCTTCAACCCACCCTTTAGGCACTTGTAAACATAGATGAGGTCTCCCCACAGCCTTCTGAGCCCCAGCTCTGTCAGCCTTTCCTCATCAGGGAGATGCTCCAATCCCTCCATCATCTTTGTTGCCCTACGCTGGACTCTCTCCAGCAGTTCCCTGTCTCTCTTGAACTGGGGAGCCCAGAACTGGACGCAGGATTCCAGCTGTGGCCTCCCCAGTGCAGAGCAGAGGGGGAGAATGACCTCCCTCCACCTCCTGGCCACACTCTTCCTATGCAGCCCAGGATCCCATTGGCCTCTTGGCCACAAGGGCACATTGCTGGCTCATGGAAAGTTTGCTGTCCACCTCTGGCTAAGACTTGCCACAGCTGACTGTGCCAGTTCTCTGTTCCTGATATTAAATAAGCCAGGCCAGGATAAATTCCCTATCCATAAGGGTAAAAGCAGAGTGGCACAGCTCAATTCACAACCAGTTTGCTAAGTCCTTCTCTCTGCAGATTTGATGGCCTTATCCAAATTTACCAATGGGAGCAGATCCTGATAACCCCCTAGTTGTGCCCTAATACTATTTGGGGCAGTCTGAACTGGCCTGACCAAATCCATGCCCAAACCATTCCAATAGCTGCACCGTTTATATGATTGTGTGTCTATGCTAGGGCTCGTCTTTCTTCCTTTTAGTAGCACAGATACTACCACAGAGTCCTGGCCTCCAGAGCAGAGACAGTGCCAAATCCTGGGTGGAAGGCAGCTGGAGCTGAGCTTCACAGGGAGAAGTGAGCCTGCCATGGTGTGCTAGTCGTGCCTCTGGACAGCACAGCGAACTGTGTCATCCTCAGAGTGCTGCCTGTCAGTGAAAACTGCCTTTGACTAGCAGAGCTCCTGCAGGAGGACCTCCGAGTCATGAAAGAGCTCATAAAAATAAGCACAAAAGGATTGTCAGTTGGCCCGATCTCTTGTCATAAAATCATAGAATCATTTAGGTTGGAAAAGACCCTCAAGATCATCCAGTTCAACCTTAAACCTAACACTGCCAAGTCCGCCGCTAAACCATATCCCTAAATGCCACATCCACGTATCTTTTAAACACCTCCAGGGATGGTGACTCCACCACTTCCCTAGGCAGCCTATTCCAATGCTTGACAACCCTTTCGCTAAAGACATTTTGCCTAATATCCAATCAAAAACTCTCCTGGTGCAACTTGAGCCCGTTTCCTCTTGTCCTATCGCTTGTTGCTTGAGAGAGGAGACCATCAACCCTTCAGAGGCCATGCCTGCCCTGCGGATCAGAGAAGTCTCTGCTTGTGTGTTTATGAAACTGCAACGAAAACCTAATCTCATGTGAGGTTTGAACATCTTCCAGTAATCCAACTAGATCCCACTGGCTTCAAGAGGCTTTAAGTAGTAGGCTGCAAAGCTGGTTGGTTCGTCAAGTTGTATCCTGTTATTCCCCAGATGTCACTGAATACATGTTCTTTGCTGCCAGTTACTGTCGGGAAATTTGGGTTAGAAATGTGTTGTCTTGCCAAAGATTTGGGCTTCCTATTCCCTTTCTTCTTCCCTCTGATTTTTTTTGGAATGAGACCGAAGTAATGGACTTCTGCTTGTTTATTGTTTTGATTGTAAGTGGTTTAAAGAGGGAGACAAAATAAATTGGGGGAAGGAGGGAAATCAAACTTTGATTCGCAGTGAGAAGTGCAAGGGAGGCATCTTCTAAGCAGCCTTGGTGACCCAAGGATCAGGTTGATTCCATTCTTAAATAGAACCCATATTTCAACAGAATGAACATGAGCAGTTTTGCTCAATTTGCTTCAAAATTCACTGGACAGCTGGTTCAGGTAGGTTTAAATTCTTTGTCAGGGACCTAGAAACCCAGACCTTCTTTTGCCTGTCTCGTGGAAACTTGTTTTCTCTTGAAAATATGTTGGGTGTCCCCCGAGAGCTATAAGGGTCAAAACAGCAGAGAACAAGATGAACAAATAAGATATGCAAACTGAGTATGTGTGTTGTGAGCAAGGCACACTTGTGCTGGGGCAGTAGGACTTCCCAGACATGCAAGTCTTTGGTCTTAATTCAAATATAGGTCTAGCCCTATCTTGATTTGTGCTCAAGTCAGCGATGAACCTGAACGGAGAAACAAGAAGTTAGGATGAAACTAGGTCTTTTCCAAACCATGGCACGCAGCAAAAGGATTCTTCACAGCAACAATACATGTTTTTTTTATATGTTCCTGTCCGATATATAGTATGTGAGTTCCAAGAAATTATTCACCTTTTTCCCGATTCTCTCATCAGTGGAAGAGTCATCATAACAGCCACTTGGAAATCATCCCGTTTCAGTGATGGGACTTTATTTTCCTCATAATAATCATCACATGGTAATCCTAGTGGAAAGTAAGAGGTAGTATAAAACTATGGGGTAGTGTTTTACGATCAAATGCCTAAAATGCTTTTATCTATCCAAAAAGGGCTTTCAAATTCTATTCTTACTACCAAAGTCATATTACTGTTTGCAAATAGATGTACCCCACAGCCTTGGCCGCTGTTCCTTTGAATGAGGAGCAAAGACTTGTACAGACTTCAGGGGATGCTTGAAGGGAGAGCCATGTGCATCCTGAGTGTCTAAAATAATCCTGTTGTGAGATCCATGACTGTTCAAAGCCCAAACTGTAGGTCTCTTCTCTGAAACACAAATGCTGAGTTACCACATGCATGTTGCGCAGTTCCAGCTGCGCCACTCAACAACTATGCTAAAAGGGCACATCATTTTTGCTCTCTATGCCCTTCAAGCGTTCAGCTTTTAGGGAATTGCTTTTTAATGAACAGTGCTGGGTTTTATACAGTTTAAAATTTAAGGAAAAAAAATCAGCTCTTTTTCTGTGCAGGTGTATAGCATGTTAATTTTCTGTAATTCGTTCACTTCTCTTCTGTACTTGTGAGCATCTTCTTGTCAGTACTCCAAGGAAATGCACTCACAGTGCAGGAAAAAAAGAAGTTCAGTTATTCTCTGCATTGTATTATTTTTTTTTTTTCCTGCTTTTTTCTCTATATGGCATACTCTTACAGAAGGGAGTCTTAGAAAGATGATGTAGAACTTCGGAGTGAATCAAATTGCAAACATTAACCAAGCTTAGGAAATTGTATACAAACCTTCCTCGAGTTGCTGACTGACATTCCAGAGGATATTTTCATTCGTGTAATTCTTGTTGACACTTGCACCCAATTTGGCAGTTTCTGTAATGAAGCTGGTATCACCTGCCAGCTTCTGTTGTGTTGAGTCTCTCCCTTTAGACTGTGTCGGTCCTCTGGTTTCTGAGATCCTGAAGCTTGTGGCTCCATTAAGTGTCTCAAGTAGATTGAGCTATTGCTCAGGCTTTTTGAATTATTGTAGTTAGCTATTTCTGCTTTTCTTGTCATGCACATGTATAATTTAACCAAGGTGACCTCTGTAAAATTTCCAACTGTGGAATGGCAATTAAAAAAAAAAGTAATAATCATTTCAAGGACTATTTAAATGCTCAGTATTGCTGTGCGATTTCCAGGGAGTCTGCATAAGGTTGGTGTTAGGAATGTAAGATGTTTCGTGAAAAAAAACAAAAAAATCCTGTTTTCTTACCCAGTAGGACATTTCTGATTTTCTGGAGATGAGCTTAGAATTCATCAGAGATCTATAAATGTGTTTCACTTCCTGACAAATCCTGACAAATTCAAGACTCAAGCACAGGAAACATGTTTATGAAATTTATTCATGACATCAATCATTTACCACATACACAGAGTGATGATGCTATGACCATTTTTTTTTCATTTTGGGAAAGAATGATGTTATTTTTTTTTCTTCCACACATAAAACCACTAAACCAGGAAACAAGTGCTCATAGATTTCACTGTAAACAATTAAACAAGTGGATCTCATTGAAGAAGACACCCAGAGTTCCTACAGCTCCTTCCAGTTCTCAGTAAAGGGGATCGTAGAATCATAGAATGGTTAGAGTTGAAAGGGACCTTGAGATCATCTAGTTCCAACTAGTTCATCTAGTCCCATCTAGTTCCAGGGATAGCTGCATTTAGTGTCAGAGTAGAACCATCAACAAGTTTCTTGTGTCCTGTCATGTGTATGTTCTGATGGGGAGCTCGATCCCTGAACATGGGCCTTGACATCCCCCAACACGATTCTTAAAGTTCAGGTCCCACTGTGGGATTCATGCAGTTGTGATTTCCTGGCTGTTTTACAGTCACTCATAAGAAACTGAGTTTGGTCTTTTGGGTGGTGTTCGGGTTTTGTTTTGGGTTTTTTTGGTGTGTGTGTTTTTCTCTTTTATTTTTTTTTTAAAGAAGCAGATGTTTTATTAGAGATATTTAATTTTGAAGACAGTTCAAACTATAAGAGACAACAATGAAGGGAAATAGCAGATAATCACAATCAATCATCCAAGATTCATTGAACACTCGGCAATTGAATTTTTCCTCAACAAATTGTCTGCAATTAATCAAATGATAAGTTTATAGTCTGGTAAAAGGAACATTTAGGCAATTGTGATCTAATCAGTGTTTGCTGTTTCTGTATGCTGTGCGTTTCGCATCAGTCCAGTGTCGGGTCCGTTACCAGGTTTTCTAGACAGAGCAGAAGACAACAGTGTCATGTTGAGCTGGCAGAGATGTGATCACGACTCCTTGGTGCCCCTGAAAGTATTGTCGCCTGCACTTGTACTGTGGAGATGAAACAGGAAAACTCTGCCAATGCACAGGTCTGCCAGCCTTCAGGGGGAGGCTAGGAGATCATGTCAGAGAAACCCAGATTAGGTAAAGTGGTGCCCGGTGGTAGGACAAGAGGAAATGGGTGCATGCTTGAATGTAAGAAGTTCCACCTAAACATGAGGAGGAACTGGCTTGCTGTGAGGGTGGCAGAGCCCTGGAAGAGGCTGCCCAGGGAGGGGGTGGAGTCTCCCTCTCTGGAGACATTCAAACCCACCTGGACACGTCCCTGTGCAACCTGCTCTGGGTGGCCCTGCTTTGGCAGGGGGTTGGACTAGATGATCTCCAGAGGTCCCTTCCAATCCCATGTGATTCTGTAAAGGCAGGGAGTTTGAGGACCTGAGGGTGTTCAGCAACAGAACAACTTACAGAAGGATGATAGAAGATTCTCCATTGGAAAATCATCTCAAATCAAGGTCTTTTTCTTTTTTTTTTTGCAATAACATATGGTTTGGTTCACTAATAAGTTACGGGTTCAGTGACTGAAATTCCATGGTGTTACTCCCGGTGGCAGATCTGATGAGTTAGGTCTCCCAGATTTCTAAGTAAACTGTTCCTCCAGTCTTTTAAATAGGAGAGGTAGCCCCCTTAGGGTGAGGGATACCTACTCACCCTTAAAACAGCTACTCCCTTAGCAAAAGAGGGGAAGGTAAGGCTGTAGCTCCAGTGCTTTCCTCCTCTCTGTGGGAATCAGATACTACTCAATACTTTTAAATTGCTTTAAAAAGCAATCAGAAAGTACTATAACAATTGTCTTCCTTGTCCCTGCATTTAAAACGTCGTAGAAGGGAGCCTTGGAGCCACAGCTTGGTGCTGTGTCCCAGAGCTTTCCCTAAATTAAGAGAAATTAGAATTAGAGAGGAGGTTGGTGTGGTCTGGTAGAGGCTGTTCATTCAGAGAATGAGAGTGACTGAGATAATAAACATTTGTGCATTATAAATTCAGCAAGAACAGCATTTTTCCCCCTTTATGGCATTTTTTGCTGCTTTTATTTCTCATCCCCGGCCAGAGCTCAAACCAGAAAAAGGACCGTGAGAGTGAACAAAGCTGATGAAACCAGTCTGCCCTAGTTTTGTGAAAATCGTAATAAACTCGGGCTGCATTTAATTGGCAGTTTGGACAAAGTTTCTTTAGAAACCTATTCAGCTCTTCCTAATTAGAGTGTAATCTTTGTGCGAGTAGATTATCATTGAGTAACAGCTGTACCTGCTGATTTCCTTTCTGAGGCAGTGCAATGGTACAGCTGATGCTGTGTCACTTCACCAAATAGCTTTTTTTGGGAGGAAGAGGATGAGTTTGATCTTCTAGAAAAGGGGGTGTGTTTGTTTCTTACGTGTTTATATAAATAAAAGATGGTGTATCAGTGAGACAGACAAAGGAATATCTTTTCTTTTATGAGATCATTTAGGGAGCAAGGGTAAAAAGCAGGAAAACTCTCACTAAACAGCTGAAGCAAGATTAGATTTGCAAAAATAGATGTTCAAATTGCAGATTATTTATTTTTTTTCCCTCCAAAACCTTTGTGATGAATGGCTGTAGGTGGATTGGCAGTGGAGTAGGACATTTTGGGCTCTTAGCATGATTCAAGGAACAGGCTGTCTTAGTTTTGGCAAAACTAGTTTAATGTATTGGGAAGACAAGCAACACTCGAGAGTTTTATCCAACCCTTTCTGTTTGTCAGACTGTCCTGGCTCTCTGAGCACCCTGTCCTGGCTGGTACCTGCACCCAGGGAGACCCCAGATGGGTGGGTGCAGAGTTTCCCTGATGTGACCAGTCAGCAACTTCCAAAACGTATTTTTGCTCACTAACGTTCACAAGATGTGCTTCAGGAATATTCGAAGAATTGTCACATAATCTCTGGGTAACAGGAAGAAATTGATTTCTCAGTAGCACTGTAGATGATTTTCTCTCTGAAAGATTTTGCTAGAGTATGACTGGTTTTGTTTTTATTATTAACCAGAAACTACAAAATTATATTTTTGTCCTTGATTAGTACTATGCTTTGCACCAGAACCCAGGGCAGCAGAAAATGATGAATTTTCAAGTGCGCAGTTGGAAGCGGTTATAGTTTTACCTGGAAACTTCCAGTTAATACATTCTGTAAACCAACTATGTTTTGTTTTGAGGGCTCTTGTTTTACTCATGAAAAATGCAAAACTTCTTGAATAAACAGCCTTATTTAGTTTTCAACTCAAGGAAAGATGCCTTTCAACGACTTGGCTTCCAGACACTGGGTTAGACGATCACTGTTGTCATTGTAGAGAGAAGCACTTGAGGCAAAGGGAGACTGAAATCTATTGCAAAGATGGGATTTTGCATCTAGTACTTAAAAGTTTGTTTCCTGAGTCATTTGCTTATGAATACCTGGTTGCAGTTCTGCTAAAACCTGCTTAGCAGTATGTTGTATGGGTTTTTTTCTGCTCCAAAACCTTAGTATACAAATCACTGACATTTGGTTTTCTTCTGGAATAATGATTAAAATATTCTATCTGTTAAAAATATGAAATCACAGGCAGTTTTCCCTCACAGTCAAAGGACTTCTTTGTCTTTGAGGTTTTTGACAGTTTGTTTTTCCTTTTACTAGCAATTCTTGCTACTTCTTATCAGCCGTATGGCCAGCTGATAAAAAAAAAAGCTTCCCTGAATAGCTTTGCATTGGTTTTCTGGAGTGCCAACATTCCCTGACCAAAAATTCAGATGTGTTTTTTAACACCTTTACATCACTATGCCTCTGCATGGTGAGAAATTCCTTTTTTCTCATCCAGGCAGTGAGCTTTCTTTCCTCTTGCTCATACCTGAATTCTGGTGACACTGACTTAAAACCATTTACTGACCTTAGTTTTTGCACCGTGCAAGCAAAGAAAATTGATTGTTTCCATATTATGAAGTAGGCGAATATTCAGAGTTTTTCTTAGTGTATGCAGTGTCAAGTTAAGAAAAAAAAAACCAAACCACAAAAAACCATCTAGAGGATTTCAAGCCCAGGAAAGCACCATACCTGACTCCTTCATGGTTCCTTGCTTCCTTGTTTGCTTACTGTTGTTTTGCTTCTGTTGGCAGAACTCAAGAGGTTTTCATCTTTGTGCTCCTTTTCGTGACAGTGTGATCATGTCCTGCTGTTTTTTGTTTTTTTTTTATTCTGCTGTACCTCATTTTTCAATTGCAGATGGAAAAGAGACTTGGTTCAGGAGTTAATGCAGCATACTAGTACTTAAGAATAAAGTGTTTCATTCCTTAATATATCATTAATCTCCAATGTGACCTTGGCAAATCACATATACCTTGTCTATATTTAGGAAGCATCTCATGTAGCTATATGAAACTGTGCCACTCCAGAAGACTTTGTGAGCTCCACCTCAGCGTATTCGTTTGGACTCGATGATCTTAAATGTCTTTTCCAACCTAATTAATTCTATAATTTAGAAAGGTGCCACTGGCAGCATACAGTGGCTGCACAAGTGGTTACTGCAAGTACAGTATCAGGTAAGTGGAAACAATCCAAATGTAGATGTGGCCTTTAATTCTTACATTTTGGTTTCTTCAGTGCAAAGTAAAACATTTTAAATGATTGAACAAATCCATGGTAGAAAAAAATCTGTTGAACGCTTTTAGAGATAGGTACAGCCTCTGGCTCAGGAAGTCCACAATTGGCTGATTGCTAGAAAGTGGAAAGGTAGATGGTAAAAGGACAACTCCATGCTTGTGCTCTTGCTAGTTCCCTCCTGTGTATCTCCTGCTCACCACTGCTGGATACGGAAAGCTGAGGTAGATGAATATTTGGTGTGTTGCTGTGAATGCTGCATCTGCTAACAATGATAGCTTTTGAGGGCAGAGTTTGTTGGTGGTGTTTGCTAATACCATCATTGGCATTTCTTTGTTTCAGTCTTCTGTGCATCCTTCGGTGTCACTGCTTTAGTACTCCTTAGAGTGTGCTGAAACAGGAATTCCCACTGCCCAGAAAGTCTGTTAGTTTGATTTTGAGGACACAGTTTCATAGCAAAATGAAAAATACCCTTTGAGAACAAAAAATCTGAAATGGTACTTCGAAAAAGATCCAAGTGAAGTTATTTGTTGCCTTTTGATGAGTCCCCATCCCTGAATGTGTTTAAGAGTCGTTTAGATGTGGTGTTGGGGGATATGGTGTAGGGGAGAATTTGGAGAGTAGGGTTGATGGTTGGACTCGATGATCCCAAGGGTCTTTCTCAACCTGAATGAGTCTATGATTTTTTTTCCCCGAGAACTTGTAGAGCTGGTCAGAGCAGCCTGCCAGGGAGCAGGGCAGTCCAGACAGCCTGGTCCTTGCAGCTTCCCAAGAGCACATAGCAATGCACTAGGTATCCTCCTGTCTACCTTTTTTGCAACAGCACGGGAAATCTGATTTTGTCCTTTAAATATGAAAGATCTCAAAATATCTGCCTCGGTCTGACTTTCTGGAGTAGTCTGTCACATTACAGTGCTAGCAGTGAGGAGATTCTCAGCGTTGAGCTAATTACCATCCTGAATATTTTCGGCAGTGTGTGACCATAGAAAAACATGCAACCTAAGTCGTGAAGGTTAGATCTTGAACTCTGTCTAATGCACAGTCGGAGAAAAGGAAGGGTGGTAATTTGTTCATCCCAGAGAGTAACTTTGCCTTCTACTTTTTACTCACCAGACCCTTGCAACTTCTGGTGCCACAGTCAGGGGATTTCAGAGGCAAGCTATTAGGGGTCTACTTTCATCAAAACAGCAATTGCAATAATATGCTATGAGTATGAGGGATATCATCAGTTCATCAAGTGCTGTTTGCAGCATCTTGAGTCACAGAAGGCGTTAGTGGCACAGACTCTTTTAATGCATTTTTGTCTGTCTTGCCATTTTTTAAAGTGGGCTGGACCTCTGGCTAAATATGTTTGATTCCTTCTGTAGAAAGAAAGATTGCAGACGTGAAAAGCCCCAGCTGAAATGGGTAGCGTGTGATAGCTTCATCCTTCTAGTGTATTGTTTTATGATGTGACTGTCTTTAATAACAGTTCTTCAGAGACTCAGAACCCTTTGTGTGATTTACTGTGGGTATTCTGCATGCCACCTGTGCATAGTATTAATTAAGACCTGGGGAGACTGTGCCATAAAGCTGAAAAATTCCCTTTTGCCAAAAGGTAGTGCAATGACAACCAGCAAACCCCCCACATGGAGCCATCTGAAAGTTCTCCCAAAATTGGTTTATGACTTTATTCTCAAGAGCTTGAAGGAATATGAGATCTTAAAGATAAACTCACAGGTTCAATTGCCTACTTAGATGTACAATCATGCATTTTGGCCCACTTGAATTAAATGTGCCTAAGGGACTGAGTTTATTTTCTGCATCTGTTCAGGCACACGATTGAAATAAACAGCATGGTCCTAGCAACATAGCATGCTAGCTATTAATCCACTAAGTACCCTATTAGTACCTGTCACTTTGGATTAGCAATGAGTTTTTTATGTTCGTCATGTATTTAAGTATACTGACTTTTGGATGGATTAAATCTCTCTTATTCAACTAATTCCCAAAAAGCATCCATCTGGAGAACTTTATGCCTTAGAAGTCTATTTCTCAGCAATAAGTCCAAATAAGATGGGCTTTATCATCCCAGAGAGTCACTCAGGATGAGGTAATGGGAATAATAATTGGTTTATAGGGTTTTAAGTTTTTACTGCTAGAAACCTGCTCATACATAAATCAAAGACAGATATTTCATTTCTGTCAAGCATTTAAATTGTTCAGCGATTGATTAAATGTCAGGCAACCTAATAATTAGTGTACCTGAGTATCATTTAGAATGTAAACTCCCTGGGTGGGGATTTTTCTTCTCCCTTTTTTCTGTATAATCACCATCTCAAGTCTCAAAGTGCATGATTTGGGCTCTTTAACTACTGTCATAAACAAAATAATAATGTCTGGAAAACTCCCTAAACTAATGCCATATTCTCTAGTGATAATCTAATCACTACATCTCTGAGGCATGTCATTGTGCTATCTTTGAATGGTGCTTGAAAGGGACAACTTGGGCTTTTATGTCATTAGTTTTTCTACCCCTTTAGCCCTAATGTACATCTGAAGTACATCTAGCCAAGGCAGACTGAGACCATCGCTTGAGCTGTGTTACCCTCAACAACTTATTTTGATAGAGTGGTTTAGGTTGGAAGGGACCCTAAAGATCATCGAGTTCCAACCCCCCTGCCCTGGGCAGGGACACCTCCCACTAGACCAGCTTGCTCGAAGCCCCATCCAGCCTGGTCTTGATCCAGGATGGGGCATCCACAGCTTCTCTGGGCAACCTGTTCCAGTGTTGGCTATCCTCAGAATGAAGAATGTCTTCTTGCTATCTTGTCTAAATCTCCCCTCTTTCAGTTTAAAACCATTACCCCTCATCCTATCACTACATGCCCTTTTTAAAAGTCCCTCTCCAGTTTTCTTGTAGCCCCTCTTCAGGTACTGGAAGGCCGCTATAAGGTCTCCCCAGAGCCTTGTCTTCTCCAGGCTCAACAACCCCAACTCTCTCAGCCTGTCTTCCTAGGAAAGGACTTCTGCTCTGGTGTGCTGAAGTCTGAAACACAGTCTCTGTTGGTGCTTCCCAGTCCCTGTGTGACTCCAGCAAAGCAAGGATACTTCACTGCGTGTCCTCTGACCACGGATAAAAACCCATGCTTGTAACAGAATAATATGATTGTGTTTTCCAAATTAGCTGTAACACCTAATCTAATTCAATTAAGTGATTAAATTTTGTCAGTAACCTGAAGGCTTAAGAAAATGAAAAAAAAAACAAAAAACAACCAAACCCTGGTGTTTTGAGATTTCCTTTCCAAGATCTCCATGGATTGTTTTGTTGCTGTTACGTGATTGGTATGTCTTTATCAATGACATGCTTTGGGCTGCAAGTTTGAGGGTGCTCAGAATTTCTAAGTACCAAACAATCCTTGTCTTCCCTAGCTATGTTTGCAATTTCCTATCATTTGCCCATTTGAGTCAAGCTACTGTATAAGCTTGTAAATGCTGCATTTTAGTGGATAACTTGCTACGTGTTCTTTCTCAGCCAATCTAAAAGCTAATTGCTCCCTCTAAAACATCACAAGACGTGCAATATATTCCTCTCTAGGCAGCCTGAATTTCTGCCATATAGCTGCCTTTTTTGTTAGGCTAGTAACAATTTCATGGTTGCTCAGTTGCTTAGCACAAATGCTCAATTTAATTTTTAGTTGTTACGGAGCAAAATACTATATTCAAACCAACCATCCTTTCTGAGACTTGCGTGTCACATGTGCTTTTCATGTCCTGTCGCTTTTTATATTCCATTGTTCCTATATGCTGTTCTTACAGGTTACCTGGAAGTCTTTGATTTTGATCAGTTGTGAACTTTATGGTAGAAACCAAGACTGGGATTTTTAAAGACACTTAAACACAAAAATAGCCCAGTGAATAGTGAGCTGGATTCATGGTACAGGATGTGTTTTTCTCTTCTGCTCTTTGTCATTTATAAGCTGTAGGTGTATGGCTACACTTTCTTAGGTATTTATGAAATGCCTAACGCATATGTTAGTAAAAAACGTAGAAGTCACTGGAATGTGACATTGTTCAGGTTATCTGGTGGCTTCAGAACCTCCAGCCTGATTTATGGATATATGACTGCCTAGGCTCACATCTGGGACAAGTTTTCCCTTGTATTTCAAGGTCGGTCCAGATTGTGCATCAGGAGCAATGTCCAGTGAGAGATGTAATGACTTAGAAGCCTGCCTAGAATTTGGAATGGATTTGAGAACCATGAGCAAGGTGCCTGGGTTGCCTGAAGAGAAATAACTTGGTGACACAGTTTTTTTTGTTATTTATACGACGTCCTGGTGCATGAGCAGGTTACCTTGGGATGGTGAACCTAGTCATGTACCTTCCTGTGCTGGCTGGGACTGCCCTAGGAGTTTGTAACAGCACAGCTTCAGCTACCAGGGAAAGGTTTCAGGCAGAACGGACAGGCAGCGACTGAACTGAGGCATCTCCTGGAATAGGCCCCAGTCAAGTGGTTAATTTTATTTTAATCTAAGTTAAGGAGTTACGTAATTCTGCTGAGTCCTCCTTTGGAGTGCCAAAGTCCTTTTTTGGATGTAGTTCCAGATGAGGTCTACGTCTCCTACTTCCCATGTGTTGTGATCAGCTCTAGTCTCTCAAGGGCCGTATACCCTTATATTGTTTCTACTTTATGATCTGCTCCAGAACAGAATTTGGATTATTAAATATTCTTTCTGTTTCCAACAGCTCTTTTCTGGCACCTGGTACTCAGACCTGTAGGTCCAACTCTGCAGAAACCTGCAAAAATATGTTTAAGAGTCATTTCCGTCTGGTTGCAGAAGCCAGGGCACGAGAAATATTCCCAGCCCATGTGTCAGCACAATTAATTTCTTCCCAGCAATCAGCTGTATAATCTGGACATAATGCAATTAATCTTTGCCTGATCTGACCTGATCTCCTTCTATGACAAGATGACCCGATTACTGGACGAGAAGAAAGGCTGTGGATAGTGTCTACCTAGATTTTCGAAAAACATTTGACACTGTTCCCCATAAAATTCTCATGGAAAAACTGGCTGCTCATGGCCTGGATGAGCATACGATCTGCTGGATCAAGAGCACTGGCTGGCTGGACGGTCCCAAAGAGCTGGTGGCTAGTCACAAGTGGTGTTCCTCAGGGCTCGATGTTGGGACCATTTCTGTTTAACATTTTTATTGATGATCTTGATAAGGACACAGAGTGTGCCATCAGTAAGTTCGCAGACGACACCAAGTTAAGTGGGAGTGTTGATCTGCATGAAGGTAGGGAGGCTCCACAGAGAGACTCGGATAGATTGGATCGATGGGCCAACATTAACTGTACGAGCTTCAACAAGGCCAAGGGCCAGGTCCTGCACTTGGGCGACACCAACCCCCTGCATCGGTACAGGCTGGGGGCAGAGTGGCTGGAGCTGCCTGGAGGAAAAGGACCTGAGGGTTCTAATTGACAAGGTGGCTGAATATGAGCCGGCAGTGTGCCCAGGTGGCCAAAAAAGCCAATGGCATCTTGGCCTGTATTAGAAATAGTGTGACCAGCAAAAGCAGGGAGGTGATTGTCCCCCTGTACTCAGCACTGGGGAGGCCACACCTGGAGTGTTGTGTCCAGTTTTGGGCACCTCAATCCAAGAGAGATCTCGAGGTGCTGGAGCGGGTGCAGAGGAGGGCAACGAAGCTGGTGAAGGGCCTGGAGCATAAATCTTATGAAGAGCGATTGAAAGAGCTGGGATTGTTTAGTTTGAGGAAGAGGAGGCTGAGGGGAGACCTCATCACTCTCTACAGCTACTTGAAAGGACATTGCAGAGAGGTTGGTGCTGGTCTCTTCTCCCAGGTAATTAGCGATAGAACAAGAGGGAATGGCTTCAAGCTGCAACAGGGTAGGTTTAGACTGGACATTAGGAAACAATTCTTCACAGAAAGAGTGGTCAGACACCGGAAGAGGCTGCCCAGGGAGGTGGTGGAGTCCCCATCCCTGAATGTGATTAAGAGTCGTTTAGATGTGGTGTTGGGGGATATGGTGTAGGGTAGAACTTTGTAGAGTGGGGTTGATTGTTGGACTCGATGATCCCAAGGGTTTTTTTCCAACCCGAATGAGTCTATGATTCTATGAGACACTTGTGGTAAATGTGAATGGGAGAACACGAGGTGGCCTCTCTACACATCAGTTGTGGTTATGATGCTCTCTGTCACACAGCTTGAGTTATTTTTTTCTTACTTCTGCCAGCATTTCATGTTTAAATTGTGGCAGGTCAAATGGATTATGATTTGTGCAAGTATGGAGAGGAGTATTTGGACTGAGAGTAAGGTAATTTGATAATGGAAGGTGGCAGGAGGTTGGAGATGGTGTGTGTCCTCTTGGATTTGGTCAGAGATCTCTGCCATCAGTAGAGGCAGACAGACATCATGGCAATGTTAGGCAAAGCACACAGGGGACTTTAGTTTTTGTTTCGTGGATATATTGGGTATTTGTTTAGTTTGTTGTTTTATTCTTTGAGATGCAAAGTGATTGTTCTGGGTTAGAATTATGGTGAAAAGCATGAGTCTGTAATAGAATGTGTGTCACAGACTGGGGAAGGAAAGATGTCTGTGTGGTCATTCATGACATGCTGCACGTATTATAATGTAATGTAAGTGAGCAACACTCTTACTGAGCCGAATTGAGGGCTCCAGTACCTTTTGGTTTGACATAGGTGGAATTGGCTCCTGGTTATTGTAAGATATAGGCACTATAGGGCTATGCCTTCAACTCTCCCACTTGCAGTAACTTTGGATCGCTTGGTCTTAGTCCGGCTGCTTTATGCTGTCTGTGTTAGAAGGTCAAAGGATCACCAAGGTTTTCTGATAGGTTCAGGAGCCCACTGTGCAAGCCAGCTCCAAGGGTTTGTCTCTCAAGTCCTTGTGCCGTCGAAGGAATGGTGCTCCGAGTGCTGCAGATGCTCTGGAAAATCCATGTGCCCCTGGGGAAGCCTGAAGCACCGGCTGTTTGGTGTCTGCTGGTGATGTCACCCTGGGAGCTTGATATGGTTTTGTATATATTGTATCTATTTCATTATTTTATGTTTATTTTATTATTAATATTTCATTAAAGTACCTCAGTTCCTTCTAAACTCATAAATCTCTTTATCCCTCCTCCTTCTCTCCTTGGAGCGAGAGGACAGGGCAGAGTATCTGTCACCGGTCATTGGCCAACTTAGCCTAAACCACGACACTGTTCCACTGTTACCCTCAAAGTAAAAATGTTTTTACTTATGTTCAGACAGAATTTCCTGTGTTCCAGATTGTGCCTGTTGCCCCTTGTCCTATTGCTCGGCACCACTGAACTCAGCACCACCACTGGCCTCATCCTCTTGACACCTGCTCTTTAGATATTTATAAGCATTGATGAGGTCCCCTCTGTCTTCTCTTCTCCACACTGAACAGACCCAAGTCTTTCAGCCCTTCCTCATAAGAGAGGTGCTCCATTCCCTTGATCATCTTTGTAGCCCTCTACTAGACTCTCTGCAGTAGTTCCTGGTCCTTCTTGAACTGGGGAGCCCAGAACTGGACCCAATGCTCCAGATGGGGCCTCCCCAGGGCAGAGCGGAGGGGCAGGATGACCTCCCTTGACCTGCTGGCCACACTCTTCCTGATGCCCCCCAGGATGCCATTGGCCTTCTTGGCCACAAGGGCACATTGCTGGCTCACGGTCAACTTGTCCACTGCGACTCCCAGGTCCCTCTCTGCGGAGTTGCTTTCCAGCAGGTCAGCCCCAACCTGTTTGCTGACATGGGAGGCCTTTCCTTCCTCTAGGCCAGCTTTGAGAGGAGGACAAAGTTGCTTGAATTTCCTCCTCCTTTCCCTCATTATTTGCATTTTCTATGCTGCCAAAGGCATCGCTTGTCTGGTGAGATGATAGCTCCTGTCATCTTGCAAGCAGGAGATAGACTCCCAGCTCATTGAAGTAACTTTGAGAACAGTCATCCGTATTTGTAGAGCAGCAGTGCGTACTGGCTTCTGGCCCGTCACACTGTGGCTCTGTGGCACCAGCATATGCAGATCTACATTTCTTTTTTTTTTCTTCCCCTTTCTGTGTCCTCTGTTCATCCTGTTGGCTTTCTGGATCTGGAGCGCTCTCTTGCTGCGTTAGCAAACCTCTGGATAATGACACCCTCATTTGTACTGGGATTTCTAGATACTGTTTCCGTGTGTGCTCCTTTCAGTCTGGTCACTCAGAAAGCCCCAAGCCTCTTTTTCCTCCTTGTTAACAAAAATCACTAGTAACGCTGCATCAACATGTAGCAGGAGGAGCAGCAGCAGTCTCACTCCAGCAAGGCCTGATCTTTCCTTGCAGCAAAAACCAGTTTTCTATCAGAATTGCAAATATTTGATAGCCGTAATAGCTACAGTGAAGGAATTGATTGCACTAATAATGTTTTGATTTTTCTGCTCAGTTTTTCTAAAGCGAAATCAAATGAGAATACCAGTTTCGTGACTCTCCCCACTCCTTCAATACCCCTCCCCCCCAGAAAAGAAAAAAATGAAAGAAATGAAAAAAGAAAAGTCTGCAAACCTCCTGCAAACAGAGGCAGGAAAGAAGAGTATTTGTTAGAAAACTCTGTCAAACGCCAAGGGAGAATGGTGAAAGCCAATTGAAATTTTCCCAGTATAATGTACTAACTAAAATATAGCAGCACGAAGGCAGCAAAACCTTTTCTCTCCTGGGACTAACTCTTCTTAGTTTGGCTAGAGAGGGATTCTACCAGGTGCTTCGTACCACAGGAGTGATGGACCTCGCTCTCCTGCCACAGCCTGCCCAGGCAGCAACGTCCTCTGTCTGGAGTAGTTTTGTACAAGGTATCTCTGTATCCTATCTGTAGATACACGTTTGTGAAAATCCAGCCCAAATGAAAGCATTTGCCTTTGCTATAAAATAATTTAAAAAAAAATCTTTCAAAATCTGGAACACCCAGCTACCCGTTGACTGCATCCAGCAGGCAGAGAAGGGAAAGTGCTTTTCCTTTCATTCAAGCTCGTTCACTAATTGATGATAATGTCAGACTATGGCAAGAAAGGACTAAAGCATTAGTGCTTTTCGTTGGTGCCCAAGGTCCTGAAGTGTCGTCTTAATAACTGGATGTGTCCTTCAGTTGTGAGATTTCCTGTTATTTTGAAGATATTTCCATCAGATCCTTCAGAGACAGAGTGCAAGTCATATTTTATGTCTTTTTTAGGGAGACATTACAATATAATGTAATAGCCCAGGTACACAGGAAACATGCTGAGCAGAGAGATTTTGACTTCAGTTAGGTACTGAGTTAATTTACTTTTTTTTCTCTTGGTTATACAAACCTATGAAATCTGCGGACCTTGCAGTGCAGGAAAAAAAATAGCAGTAAATCATCATAAAACCTCTTCTTGAATTATGTACAATTCTGTGTTTTAACACAATCTACTTCAGTATGGCCTGCTCCTGACTGGGAATTTTGGGATACTAACTTAATCCTGATATGTGATAATAGTGATATATGCCTTACTGAGGCAGCCGTGACATTTTAATTTTCCCAACGTAGATCAAATAACACGAGGTAAAAGAACCAGTGCATTTCATTTCTTAAATATGTTTCTAACAGAAGATGGAGTTGTAATGTCATTGTACTTGAAAAAAAAAACCCTAATGTTTATTTTAAGAGATTTTAATTAGTTTGAGATTTTTGCGGAAGAAAATGAATTATTTTTTCCAAATATTAATAAGTCATTCCTGTGAAGTGTAAGACATTTCAACCTCACTAAACAAAATCACACCAATGCATTGAAGCATTTTTTTGTTGTTTGTTGTAGAACAATTTTTTTCAGTTTAGAATGTTCTGAATGAATGTGCTTTATTTCAGTCTGACAATCTTGTGTCTGAGGTTTCCTCCCCGAGTACCATTTTCCCATTTTTCATTCACTCGTCTCTCTGAGAAGTTGATTCTGAAATTCAGACCAACTTCAAGAGGACTGAGTCTACCGATGCTGACCATTTTTTAAATTTCCCACTGGTGCTGCTAGATGAACTATCTCAATGTGTCTCCAGTTGCTCTAAGTTAGGAAGGTACATGTACATATAGAGAATGACCTGGCTCCAGAAGGGCCATGGAGAAGTCTAGCAGCATCACTGGCAGTAAGAAATCACAGAATCACATGGGGTTGGAAGAGACCTCTGGAGATCATCTAGGCCAACCCCCTGCCAAAGCAGGTCCACCCAGAGCAGGTCCCACAGGAACGTGTCCAGGTGGGTTTGGAATGTCTCCAGAGAAGGAGACTCCACCACCTCCCTGGGCAGCCTCTTCCAGGGCTCTGCCACCCTCACAGGAAAGAAGTTCCTCCTCATGTTTAGGTGGAACTCCTTATGTTCAAGTTTGTGCCCATTTCCTCTTGTTCTGTCCCTGGGCACCACTGAAAAAAGATGGACCCCATCCTCTTGACACCCTCCCTTGAAGTATTTCTAAGCATTGATCAGATCCCCCCTCAGCCTTCTCTTCTCCAGACTAAAAAGACCCAAGTCCCTCAGCCTCTCCTCGTAAGGGAGATGCTCCAGGCCCCTCATCATCTCTGTAGCCCTCTGCTGTCCCCTCTCCAGCAGTTTCCTGTCCTTCTGGAACTGGGAGCTCCGGTGAGCTCTGGAATAAAGGGCTCCAGTGTGATTCTTTTGTAGCCAAATTGGGCTTTATGACTCTCGTGATGGAACACAATTCCATTTCTTGTGGCATTCTTCTTTCGTACTGTGGTTTGAGCAGTAAGGGAGTTCCTCACCCAGGTACTCCTCCCACCGGCCCTGTGCCCTTTGCTTTGCTCCTCTAGTCCAAAGAGAAAGAGGACAGGGTCTAAAAATCTCCTGCCTATCTTAGATATATGGATAGGTAGAAAAAAAATGCAGGGGCTTTTTGTGTGCGTCATATCCATTCCTGTGTGTTTCTGGGGTGGCATTCTCAAAGGCTGGTAGGGACATCTGGGCTTACTTTCTTCTGGAAAGCCATTGTGAGCTGGCTGAGAGTCTAATTTGTGCAGCTCTTTAAGAAAAACCTAACTTTTATTGTTTTGCCTGAATTAAACATGCTAAGTGCGATGCGCTAGGTATCGCCTGCGTGTCCTTCACATCTCCCATCTGTAGGAGAAGCACTTTTCTCTGTGCATTGGAATGGAGAAGCTGAGGAAGAAGAATGGGAGGGACCTTCCATCTCTGGGAGGCCAGGGGAAGAGGCTTGAGAGCCCAGCCAGGTCTGCATGGCTCTGACCCGGGGCTCAGCTTGCTGGGCTGTGTACGTAGTACAACTCTGCCAAAAGCCACGTTCAGACGCCGTGGCGGGTGTCCTGGGATGCACAGGAGTGAGGTATTGGGCTCTGGTCTGCGGGAGCCAAGGCAAAATTTTTCATCCCAGGCACCGCTGGGGACTTGGATGCAGCCTCCTGGCATCTGAGACGGGTTATCCTCTGCGTCCTTGTGTTTTATAGAGTGCAAGGAGATCGCTTCCCACCTGTGCAAAACTATGCACGACACAGGCAGCCCCCAAAGACTTCTGCTCTGCCTGATACCGGGAGGCTCAATGCTCTGAACTATTGCCCCCTCTGCTTCGTCCTTGTTCAGCTTGGGATTTTTAGAGCACCAGTGTCACTGACGTGACGGGAATGAGCTGCAGGGGTAGAAAAACCCTAACGACTTGTATTTAATAAATTGCAGTTTTCCTGTGATGCAGAGTGTCTTACAGTGCAATGAAATACCTCCCTTATTGGTCTGCTAGTCATTAAATAATTCCTCCAACTCAGTTTATGTCTTTCTGCTGCCAACTTGGAGACTTATATTGCTTTCTCAGTTAAATCATCAGCTCCTAATGATCCAGCTGAATTTTTATGCCCAACCTATCCCCCAGGAGGCTTTTATATACACTGTAATGATACTGTTTGCTTGGGCGCTGGCAGTTAAGTGTTCTAGCACCTCGTTTTACAGCCTTTGATACATTTCTGAGAAAGCGGGCGCTCAGGCTATTTATGAGAAATCGGAATGGCGGTTGTGTTGAGGCTGCAAGCGCAAAGCACATGCTTAGCTTTATTTAGGTGCTCCAAACTTCCCCTGAAATTAAAATTCATCCCTCTAGTTTGCTATTGCCATTGCTGCATTCCTGATGCCATTATCGCAAGCGGCACGAGTGATGGGACCACTGGCAGCTGGATGGCACGGGGGGACATCTCGGCTCGAGGGAGCCTGGAGGGACATCTCCCACAGCCTGCCTCTTGCACTTGATGCTGCACTATAACAGCCACATTTTAGGTAGTTTATTTTTTGAAAGACGTGGTATTTCTGGACTGTCAGAAACAGAAATGCCAACATAAATCGAAAAAAACCCCAAAAAACAACGCCACACGGTGAATATTTTCAAAGCAAAAGGTTGTGCCATTACGTATGTGCCGAAATATTTTGATTTCAGCGTAAGGTTTCATTTATTTATTTTTAAAATTAAAAAATAAACAAAGCAAGTTGGGGATGAAGTGCAATATTTTCTTGCTTTTTGCATTAACCCCTAAGGAGAAAAAATAAAACCCCTTTTAGTGCAAAACTAATAGTTTTGTTCAGGATCAGCATCTTTCTGCGCACGCTTGCACACCCCAACGTTTTCAGGGGTTTCCAGTCCAGTGACTGAACCAAAAAAAAATAAAAATAAAAATCAGTGACCGGCTGAGCCCTTGCTGGGAGGCACCAGCAAACTGGTGGAGGTGAGGGCAGCTTTCATAGCTTTGGGTCTGTCTTTCTCTTCTCGCTTAGATTCTGGCTTGCGCCTCGGGGCGGGTGCCTGGTGCGGGAGCAGGGAGGCACTGCTGGGTACCTCCTCTTTCTGGCTGTCTCCTTCGCTCCTGCGTCTGCTGAATTGCTTATCGGACCTCTTCTTCGGAGCCCGAATTCCTTGCGTAGCCATGCGATTCAGCGTGCCCGTAATTTTGAGGAGGTACTGAGGTGTTAGGGAGTAAGGCATGAGCTGAGGAAGATGGCAAAGTTTGTAGGGAGTCACGTTTTGGTTCGGGACAGGAATGCGTGTGCTGCGTGCGTGTAGAACAGTGGTAATTGGTGTTCTCTGCAGGCAGCAGGATTGAGATTTCTGTGAATAATTTAAATTTCTTCTGAAAACTCATTATTTCCCCTTTGCTTGTGTTACAGTTTGCACTCTTCGTTTATTTGGTAGGGTTCCGCAGTGTTTTGAGAAATGCTGTGTAAATAATTAGCTAACGATTCCTGTTCATCTCGTCTCCTTCATGCTGTTTGAGATCATTAGGCGGACACCGGGCCCCCTCCTACCTGTGTCAAATAGCTGTGTGATTTCTAAATAATGATTTTGTGTCATATAACTTAGGTTAACAGAAGCTCCTGGGCTGCAAGTATAATATTGATACTTTTTATTTGGTATTGTAAGCGTGTGTCGTGAAAGCCTGTGTTACGTAGCGCAGTCTCTCTCATACTGGATTTGCAGATCTTAGGTGTTTTCTTCAGTTGCCATAATACAACCTCCAGGAGGAGGTTTGCACAGCACCAGTGTCGTGCTGGTTCCCCTTAAAATCAAAGGGTTTTTTTCCACTGGCTGCAGTTAAAGCAGCTGGGCAGCACCCAGCACATGCTTCCAATCCCGGCTAACTAAATCGAACCTATTTCCACTTGTTTTTCTTTCTTTTACTTTTGTACTCTCATTTGTTTACTTTTTGAGTGGATCTGACGTGCAGCTGGAGGGGAAAGAGCAAAGCAAGTCAATTTGTTCATCCCCTGTCAGTGACATTGCATTTTGCATTTACTGGGAGAAGAGGTACAGTTTGGGATGTGAAGTTATTCCCATCACAAAATACCCTTGTAACTATAATACAACAATTCATTAAGTTGAGACCCGAAGTCATAAATTAATAACTCTAACCTAGAAATAGCCAGAGGAGCCTCACTCAGAGGCTTGCAGTAGTATTTCTCCATCTGGACTAAGTAAGCTTTCAAGCCAAGGATGTGCAGTAGGCTTCATTCCTCTGATTATTCAGATACCTACAGCTAAACTTTACACACTTAGTGGTAGCGGGGAGAGGAGGATTTGCCAGACAGGGAAAAACTTGGAAAACAGCCTTTAAGTTTTTTGGAGCTCTCCTTTTTTTTTTTTTTGGGAATCGCAAAATTTCAACTTGTGGGCACAGAAACTGCACTTCTGTGAAAAGGAGGTTGCCAAAACGATAAACTCTTCTGTTTGAAGATGCCTCGAGTTGACTTCTGCACATATATGCAGTTCCATGCATGAACTGTCAGTGATAAATACGGTGGAGGCCTGCTCCCTTCTGAAAAGTATGAGCCACACTATTTCCCAAAAGCACCAGTAACGTTTTTTTGTCATTATCAGATCCAAACTTTAGTGATAGGACAAGAGGAAATGGGCACAAACTTCAATACAAGAAGTTCCACCTAAACATGAGGAGGAACTTCTTTCCTGTGAGGGTGGCAGAGCCCTGGAAGAGGCTGCCCAGGGAGGTGGTGGAGTCTCCTTCTCTGGAGACATTCCAAACCCACCTGGACATGTTCCTGTGCAACCTGCTCTGGGTGGCCCTGCTTTGGACTAGATGATCTCCAGAGGTCCCTTCCAATCCCATATCATTCTGTGATTCTGTGAATGCTCAGCTCTGCTGTCCTCCAGGGGGCTGGGGGAGGTGTGGGAACACTGAGCAGTGCCTTCCACCCAGACTAAAGGTTCTAAAAAGCACTAGGTGATTAAAAAAAAGGAATAAATATGTTTCTTAAGACCATACCATGATACCTTATAGCATGACCGTGTGTGTCCATCTCCTCCTGTAGGGCCTATTCCATGGAAGAACATCCTTGCCAAAATGACACATTCAGAAGCTGGTACCATGGCCAGATGGGGGCCAGTCTGCTCCCCGCCTCTCAGCAAGCCAGGAGAAACACTGAAAGTACAGTAGGGCCATAAATCGCTGCAAAAGTACCTGTTGACAGGTTTGTCCAAGGGTGTAAGCAGGCTGAGGGAAGGCAGCTCTCCCCACGGAAGGATGGTAGGTCCCTCAGCCACACTTCGGGAGTAGTTTCCCAAGGATATGAGGCTCACGTGGCTGGACAGGCTCTTTGCCTCTCTGCTCCCTCAGCAGCGTTTGAATTCGCTTGCCACTTAGAATCAAAGTTAGCTGAAGGGCAGGGATTGTAAAAGAAAACGTTCCTAAAACATACCTGAGAACTCGTGATGTGGTGGAGGAGAATGACATGCCTGCACAGTGGAAAAGAGGGCAGCAGGAGCCCAGCTACTTTAATTAGGCACTGGAGAATCTGTACGGGAGCACGCTGCAGGAAACCAGGCTTGGAAGTTCACAGAGTACTTGTTATTAACAGGGTAGCCTGCAGGGGCTCTGGGCTTGCAGTGGAAGTTTGTTTATAATGCAGCACATTCTCCTGCTCTGCTGTAAAGGAAATCTGGACGGGGTCTTACAAATCAGCTTTTAACTCTTTGCTAAGCTCAAAACACAATACACACAAAGCTGAGCCTCATTCTTCTCCTAACCTTGCCTGCTTCTTCTTAGGGCTTTTCCTTGTCTCTGACCTGAAAATTGTTTCCTACGGGTCACGTGGGGTACACACACTCCTATGGATGTGATTGGATTTGTCAAGCTGTCTTGGCAGAACAAAAGAGCTGCTGTTGCTCGGGGACCCTTATGATCTCCAGCCTGATGGGAAGAGATGGGGCAGCAAACTCTCCCTGTAGGTAAAAGATCCTGCTGCCCTGAGGTTTTAGAGCTACTTATTTTACTTATAGATAAATGCATATGTATTTATATAAAGGAAAAAAAAAAGAAAAGTGTTTGTGCAGAGGGTAATCGATCATGCAGTCTTCCATGATCCTTTTGGATGAAACAAAATTAATTTTAATCTCTCAGTGTTTGTACGAGAGGGATCGGTGGTATTTCTTTGGCAGGTGTGTGGGCGTGCTCTGAAACACACAGTAAAATAAAGCATAACAAATCTGTATTTACAAATCCGAGGAAGCTTGCACTGCAGTTAACATATTAAAGTTCTTTCGGCAGCTTGAGAGATGATTTGCATTGAGTGCCTTAGACCAGGTTTACTGAGATGGAGAGAGGTGTTGACATAATATGTGTTTGAAACATTGCTTACTCTTTCTCACATGAAACTTGGGCTCTTTTTTCAAAGTTTGCCACATGCTGAGCTGAAGCAAAAAAAAAAAATGTTTAAAAAAATCCCGTGTCAGATGCTTTGCCAGATGAGAGGAAAGATAAGAAAACAAGTACAATATGCAGAGGACTGATTTCCACCCATTAAAACCTTACGTTTACGGGTCTCTTATTCACAAATTTAACTAGATGGAGAAGATGAATATCAGAACTCTGCTAGCAGCATTAGTCGCTGTACGTTCTGGCTAAGCATAAGGCAATTTTGCAAAAGTCTTTGGGAAAAGTCAGGAGCTGGACTTCAAAGAGCTCTTGATTCAATGAAGGTTACACAGTTTAAGACTTAGAGAAGGCTGCTTAGCAGAAAAAGGTAATTAGAAATCAGAAGTAAATGCCACTGCTCCAGCAGTATGGAAAAATGTAAAACGTCATCACTGTGTGCATCAGGCTGAAAAATGAGGAAACCTCTACAGGAAATAATGGTTCAGAAAATCACTGTGTTAAGGGATAATGGAAGGGAGGGCTACTCCACCTTCTTACTGCTCATGGTTTTGTCCTGAAGAGGTCAATGGAAAGACAAGTAAAAGGGGGGAAGCAGTTTAAAGACCCTGTGTGTTCTCTTTGCAGGCAGGAGAAAAGCGTATATTCCCTGTGGGCAGGGGACGGCTTTCCCTTTTCTCCCTCTTAGCTGATTTATTTTTGGTTGGAATCTCTTAATTTAATCTTTTAATTGAGGTTGGATATTTTCCATAAGGTGTGCGTCAGCTCCTGTAGAGATGAGTTGGTAAAGGCACAGAAGATCTGTATTACTCACTTGGCCAGATGAGATGCATGTGTCAAAAATTCAAAAGTTAATTGTTTCAGGGGAAAAAATCTAGGCAAAAACTCCACAGAGAAAGAAATAGTGCAGATTATGGTCCCCTGCTCCTTTTCACAGAATCACAGAATATTCATGGTTGGAAGGGAGACCTTTGACATCATCGGGTCCAACCACAAAAAAAAACCAACCAAAAAAACCAAACCAGAAAACACCCCACAAACAGACACAACCCCACAATCTCAGGCACTAGAGCATGCCCTGAAGTGCCACCTCTACACGTTTCTTAAATCCCTCCAGGGATGGGGACTCCACCACCTCCCTGGGCAGGCCGTTCCAGGGCCCGACCACCCTCTCAGGAAAGTCATTCTTCCTTAGATCTAATCTTCAGACCATGTCCTCTTTAGACCATTTTTAGTAGCACAGCCAGTTTTCTGAGACTCGGTAATTCTGGCAACTCCCAATTTCTTCCAGGGGAGCAAAGCCCACCTAAATCCTGACCTGATGGTTTGCAGGTCTGCTGCTCTTGGTGTCCCAACAAATCAGTCCTAATGGAGAACAAGGACAGAAAGTTGTCTTAGTAATAGAGGCCTGCTCCTGGAGGGAAAGAGACAATTTACGGACAGGTAGGGAAACGGCTAGAGAAGTTGCTTGCTTTTTGCCATCCTTCCATACGCTTGCTGATGAAGCCAGAACAAGGCAAATGAAATTAAATCTCATCGGAGCCCTACTGCTTTCAACCAACCCAGCCAGTTCGCTGAGATCCAGTAGTTATGTCAACTCCATGTTTCATTTTTGTTTTCTCTGAAGTGCACCAGGCCCACCTAAGAAAGGCCTCTGGGGCTGTGCTCAGGTCCAGCTCCCCAAAGTCACCCTTTCTGGCAAGAAAAATGTCAGCTTTTACTGGGCAAGTCACTGCTTTCTCTGCGGTCAACTCTGGAACGTGTGGGAAGTGACAACAGAGCTGATGGGAGTGCGGATGCTGTCCTGTGTTACTCATAACCCAACAGAGGAGCTTTGCTCTTAATTTGCAGTCACTTTTATATCAGTCAGAGGAAACATGATCTGGACAAAGCTTTGGGTGCTTGTTTTACAGCCTTGTGCTATTCCCCACCATCCATGAGGTCTCCGCATTGTACAAAAAAAGGTAAGTAGTGCTTTTATTTTCTCCCAACAGTGTAAAAAATAGGATTGCCCTGGTGCCCTTGAGGTTTCCCAGGTCTAACTAGATTTTTATAGGGAAGGAAAGACAGCCAATTTTAGTGACTTCTGAGAGCTCCTCCATCTAGACAGCCTTTTGGATAAGGTCTTTGTAATGTGTTACATTGCATCTTGCTCTTTGGATCCTTCAACTCTCAATACCCTACATCAAAAGTTACGTGAACGTTATTGAGTATCATCTTGCGTGGCTTAATTTATTTGGTTTGTTTTGGTCTAATTTTAAATGTTTGAAGGTGCTTAAGTCACTTCAACTTTGATGCCATCTCTTCTTGTGCCTCCCATGCAAATGTTTCTTTGGTGGAAATCTTTTCTTTTTACTGTTGACAAAAACAGATGTAAAATGTCACACCATTCATTAGTCCGGCCCAGCTCTACCGCTTTTGGGTTTGCTAAGCCTGGTTGCCACTGCAAAGTGACTTGAAATTGGTAAAAGAGAGATTTTTCCCAGGTTCTCCTTGCTCCGGTGAGACTCATAGCTTTTGTGAGCCCTGCATATTTATTGAGCTCCCTTTTATTTCCTTTTGCGTTGCACAGAGTACTGCAGCTTTAAATTGCACTAGCACGAGTGACAGCTGGGCGTGATTAAATTCTAGGAGAACGTAAATAAGCCTCTATATTTCAACAGAGTAAAAATTATGTTACTATTTTTCACAAAAGGACAAGAAGAAAAGCATGTTTATTTATCACAGTGGAAAGATACCTGTACAAGCCTACAGCTGTTCTTCTGCAGCACGGGGGCTTCCGCCCGCTTGCCCTAATTCAGTCTTTGAGTCATAGAATTATAGAATCATAGAATGGTTAGAGTTGGAAAAGACTTTAAAGATCATCGAGTTCCANGAGTCCCTCCCCATCTCTCCTGTAGCCCCCTTCAGGTACTGGAAGGCTGCTGTAAAGTTCTCCCTGGAGCCTTCTCTTCTCCAGGCTGAACAACCCCAATTATCTTGGCCTGTCCTCATAGCAGAGGTGCTCCATCCCTCTGATCATCTTCGTGGCCCTTCGCTGGACCTGTTCCAACAGGTCCATGTCCTTCCTGTGCTGAGGACTCCAGAGCTGGGCACAGTGCTCCAGGTGGGATCTCACCAGAGGGGAGTAGAAGTGTAGAATCACCTCCCTCGACCTGCTGGCCACATTTCTTTTGATGCAATCCTGGATGCAGTTGGGCTGTGAGTGCATGTTGCTGGCTCATGTTGAGCTTCTCATCCACCAACACCCCCAAGTCCTTCTCCTCAGGGCTGCTCTCAATCTATTCTCTGTCCAACCTGTATTTGTGCCTGGGATTGCCGTGACCCAGGTGTGGGATCTTGCACTTGGTCTAGGTGAACTTCGCGAGGTTCACACAGGCCCACCTCTCAAGCCTGTCCAGGTCCCTCTGGCTGACATCCCTTCCCTCCAGCGTGTCAACAACACCACAGAGCTTGATGTCATCAGCAAACCTTCTAAGGGTGAACTCAATCCCACTGTCTGTGTCTCCATGTCCACGAGTCCTTCATTGTCAAAGCAGAACATGCAAGTCACCTCACCTCCACCCCTGCAATTGTGGCGTCTATTCTAAGCTAGGTGTCTTGCCTTCCGTGTTTGGCAGAGATCATTGCACCTTGCAGTCATTTCCCTACAGAGATCCTGGGGCTTAGAAGAAGGGTCAGATTGCTTTCTGCCGACATTAGCAGCCAAGATGGGTTCCACCTCCCCAAATCTTTGGTTTGCTGGTTGCATAGGAGTAGGCAAGTAAGTTCAAAAATATAATTCTACTGAATAAAAGGGGTTGGGAGTGTTTCATGACCTTTCATTTTAGACTTGAATACAAAGCTTCAGTTTTTCTGGGGACCTTGCAGGATCTGGCTTTCAAGGAAAATTTTCTGTAAAACACGCAAGGCATTTCCTCAGCCAGAGGTAAGCGGGTTGTCCTGATGCGCTAGGAAACAACCTCTGAGAAGGACATTCTCAGTGAAGCCTAAAAATACGTACACTCTCCCTGTTCAGAAAGAGAAATATTCTCCAGATCAAATGACGAAAACAACAGTCAGTTGTACTCCTGAGCCTGATTGCAACTGAAGCCGCAAAGGGCAGTGGAAATTTGTTGGTTTTATTTGCAAGGACCCATTACTTTACTCTGCTCTGGTGAGACCTCACCTGGAGTACTGTGTGCAGGTCTGGAGCCCTCAATACAGGAAGGACATGGGCCTGATGGAGCGGGTCCAGAGGAGGGCCACCAAAATGATCAGGGGGCTGGAGCACCTCTCCTATGAGGACAGACTGAAGGAGCTGGGGTTGTTCAGCTTGGAGAAAAGGAGGCTCCGAGGAGACCTCATAGCAGCCTTCCAGTACCTGAGGGGGGCCTACAGGAAGGCTGGGGAGGGTCTGTTTACAAAGGCCTGCAGTGACAGGACAAGGGGCAATGGCTTTAAGTTGGAGAAGGGGAGATTTAGATTGGATATTAGGAAAAAATTCTTTACCATGAGGGTGGTGGAACACTGGAACAGGTTGCCCAGGGAGGTGGTTGAGGCCCCTTCCCTTGAGATATTCAAGGTGAAGCTCGACGAAGCCCTGGGCAACCTGGTCTAGTTGGGGGTGTCCCTGCTGACTGCGGGGAGGTCGGACTAGATGACCTTTGGAGGTCCCTTCCGGCCTGGACCAATCTATGAATCTATGAATCTATGAATTAGAGTGGAAGCAGTGGGTACGTGATGGAGCCAGGAACAGGAAACTGCAGGACCTGAAACTTTAATCAGCCCTAACAGCAGAGTGCCCTGTTTCTTTTAGATCCCGGTAGCAGGTACCTGCCAGTTGAGTAGAGTTGAGTGAGTAGAGCAGCATTGAGTGGGTCCAAGTGGTAGAAGCTGCCTGCTTTCTCCTGAATGCTGTCACTGAGGGGACATTCTTGCTGGTAAGGCTCTAGCACTGAGTGTGATGCACATGTTGTGTGCTCTGTAGCTAGACACACATCTCCTGTGTTTGCAGGTATCACAGCTGAAGGGGCTGCTCTCTGAAGTCTTCCTGAGCTGCAGCCTAGCACTGCCAGCCTTTTCCTGGCATGGGACCTGAGAGTAGGTGCCAGCTCTTGGGAGAGCAGATAGACAGTAAATTCAGCCAACAGCCCTGACAAAGTTGAAGAGTAGCATAATTATAATAAAGTTTTAAAATATTCCTATATCACTTGGATTAATTTTTTTCATTTCACACTTTGAGAATAACCTCTGATCTTCCGTGGAAAAGCATCTAGCATTTAAATGAAGTCTATGTGTTTCCCTTGGACATAGAGTTTTAGCTAGACCTTTCTAAAGAAAAACAAAAATCAGACAAAAGACCCTTATCTTGTGATAATGATTCTGTTTCAGTGATGTTTTTTAATTATGCTAGCTGGCTGTGTAAACTTAATTGCATTAGAGGTTGCTAATTATCTGATTAGGAAATGTTTGGCTGTAATAGCTTATTTTAATGAATTGACTGTGTATGCATGTGATTTTTAGTTGTTTGGCTGTTACCTCAAATTGTTAAACTCTCTCAGATGCATTTTGTATTCTTCTTTTTTTTTAAATCTAATACATGCAACGTGAACTCATCTCTCTTAGTCCTGGATGGATGCAGATATTTTGCTGCTTGTGCCTACCTGTAAGTGACCACATCTCTGTTTGTTGTTGTGGTTTGTTGGTGGGTTTTTTTGTCCCCTCCTTCCTCTCCAGCACGTTTGTTCCTACTCGGTGATCCATGAGGACCTGAAAGCTTTTATTTAGCAGCTGAATTGCATTTAAGTCATCCCAAGAAGGAGAAAAATATTCTGCTTCTCTGTCTGAGCTAGCATAATGGTTGTCAGAAACTGCATAAGAAAAGAAAATGGCACAAAGTAGTTCAGTCTTCTGGTGAATGAATTTCAGACGATCTGGTCTTTCGGATTATCTCCCAGGCCTGGATTGTTTGGCAGAATGAGGGCTGTCACCTCCAGCCTAAGGGTAGTGCCCAAGTGATACCATGAGAATGAGAAGCAGGGGTGCGAGCCTGACTAATCTCATTGCACCAGCTGGTTATGCTCATTCTTGGGAACGCGTTGGATTATAAATCTGTAAGTAGAGTTGTGGTAGGAAGGTTTCTGTAACAGCTCTCCAAGCTACAGCAAGGCATTTGTTCACTTGGTTTCAATTGATTTTCAAGGAGTGATGTCTTAAAACACTCTTGCCCTTTTGAGCACTTTCTGAATGCCAGGGGGATTTTGGAGTCATTGCAGAAATGATGACAAAGGAGATGAGATTAGACGAAAGAAATATGAGATGTTTCAAACTCCCCCATTCATTTAACCTTTCCAAAGTGGCATACGAGCTACCTGTTTGTTTTTGAAGTTATGGAAAACATAAAAATACTTTGGCATAGCCTGAGAATTTGTCTCCTTATTTTATTTAAGATAACTTTCGGTCTTGATTTTTCAGTGCTGGTAGCGCTGAACGAAATCTGTGCTCAGAAAGTGAAATGTAATCACCTAATGCAGCAGATTTTTTGCCTCTGATTAGGAGCCAGAGTTGGTTTGAAGCCTGGCTGTGCTGCTCAGAAGTAGCAGCAAAGTAATGACAGCAACTGGAAATTCATCTTGATGCTGAGAAAACCGTCTCTGGAGAGATGATGTTATATATGTGCTTGAACCCACCTTTATCTTTTGGTGCCTGAGGAAGGGCTGACTTTCTTGACCTATTGGTGCAGGAAAATTTCCATTGGAGCTTCCCAGTTGTGGTTTAGTCTTGTTCCCATGCCCAGCTCTTGCTTTGAGTCCTGTCTTCCTTTACTGTGCGCTTCTTCTGGGATGCATCTAAAGTGGGTTTCTGAAGATGCCCAAAGCAAGGCAGTCCTCCTCGCTAAACAGGTGGATGAGACACACATGACGTTGAACGAGACTGGTGTCATCCTCCCACCCTCCTCCAAGACTTGCCTTCTTAAAAGCAGCGACCAGCACAGATAGTCTCAGTTCTTTATTTTGGGTTTGTTTGCTCCAAAATAAACCATTCCATTTGCTTGTCCCCTGCAGTATCTAACTCTCAGGAGTTTGCTGATTACTAAACGAAACCTCAGACCCATTTCATCTGCAGCGGGAACCTCTCCCTTCTCCTCACCCGACCAGTGTGGCAGGGCATTTAGCCTGTATGGTCTCAGAACAGCAGCCAGTAGGAAGATTTTACTGTGCCCAGTAGTGCTGGGAGTCTTGTGGTGTTGGGAGATGTCTCGTCGTGCTAGGACTGAGTGAAAGGCGGTGGCATCAGTTCACAGGACCTCTGGTTGAACCCTGCCTGGCTCCTTTTGGTTCTGACTTCGTGGCTGTGATTTTTCCTAGACTTTTTTGCTCTTGAAGTCAAACGCTCGCATAAACTCCTGTCCAAGGCTATCGGCTTGGTATTTTATTTGAAGCAAATGAATTAACAATAAACACTTAGCACGTTTCCCTCTTTCACCAGGGTCATAGCTGGCTTTCAGTGACCTCAAACCTGACTTGCCACAGGTTCCTGGCACAGTGGGAAGGCAGGAGCTGAAAGAGGGCTTCCCGAAGGAGGTGTAGGCAGCATTAGAGATCCAGGCATCTCCAAAGTGTGCTTCAGATCTTTGGCCTCGTGGGATGACAATCTGGGGCTTAAAAAAGTGATGGCATCTCTAGAGGTCAACCTAGAGTGTTCTGTATGTGTAATGGGCTTTGGTCAGTCAGTCATCAGTCAGCAGGCAAACTGGATACAGAAAAGAGACTTCTGGAATTACAGGAGGAACATCTGGGGACAGGGAGTCAGGGGTGGCTGTGTTTCTGCCCTTGTTTTAGTGGCAAGTAGTGGTAACCAGGGATTTAGTGGTTACTACGCAATTTTTAAATGGGTCAGAGCTGCATATCCTGATGCTTTGGGGAACGGAAGGTGTGTGAGATGAATCTCATCTTCTTCCACCTGCCTGGCCTAGGACAACAACCACAGTCCTACAGACAGGCTCTGATAGCAGAGGATAAGGGCAGCTATGGAGAGCAGCGAGGCTAATGTCATAAACGCAGGGGCTTTGTGTTGCTCCTTGCAGCAGAGGTCAGGGTGGCTTTGCCTTCAGCAGAAGCATCTCCAGGCTCCCGCTGAGGTTCCCGGAGTACATGTGGCCTCAGATCTGGAGAGGGGCTGGTACAGTCCGGCACTCTGTGGAAGGTTGGACTCTGCGGGGTTGGACTAGACGATCTCCAGAGGTCCCTTCCAACACCATGTGATGATTCTGTGAAGGCCACCAGCACCTGCTGCAGCCTGGCTGCAGGATGGTGCCGAAGGGGCGAGCTGCACAATCAGGGAAAGCTGGGGACAGAAATAACCAAAGGTGGGAAAGCCAAGAGGCAGAGAAATGCAGCGAGAAATAAGGGGTTAAGGTACAAGTTACTGCTCGGTCTTCTGTCGCTCTCTGAAGGGCTTGCAGAGAGCAATTAGGACCTGGAAAGCAAACCCCTGTCCTGCTGTAGTCTCGGGTTTTGCTGCTGGGTGCTGCAAGTAAAGGCAGGCACTGCCACATCATATTTAATTGCTGTTTCGTGAATAAGGTTTTAGTTTTTTTTTGCTTTTACCTTGTTGCCACCTTCAGTGCCTGGAGGTGGAAGAGCCAGAATAAATAGCATCAGAAGCCCCTAACATGACAGCCCTGCAGGGCTGGTGATAAGAATTAATCTCAGGCATATTTCTTTCTCTTCTACTGCCTTTGGAGGGATGGGGGAAATAAGGGGAAAGGTGTGTGAAGATTTTCTGAGACAGACTCTTATGCTTTTTTTCTTTTTTTTTTTTCTTTTTTCTAAAGGATTAGTGTGGATATTAGCTGTTTGATGAGAGAAAGAATATAAACGGAGGGAGAAGAATTACTATGAAGTCGCTTCTTTTAGGGGAAAAAGAAAAAAAATATTTTGATGGTCCTTTATGGTTTGCTCTGGGATGTTTTCCAAGGGAGGGGTGCAATCTAGGGTGCCAGATCATTCAAGCTCTTTAAAAGAGTGTTTTTCTAATCAAAACACAGCTTTCTTGAGCGCTTTACCAAGATTGCACGACACAAGCAGACGGGATGACAACTAAGTATATCCGCTGGCTGCGCTGAAGGTAACCAGCGAACTTGAGTTTGCTGCATGGGTTTGCGTGGCTGTGTGGAACATCATCTCTGCCTTCGGAGATGCCGTTATTACGATTGTTCCCCTCGCCAGTATCTGATAATATTAATGCCGAGATTAACTTTCTCTTTTCCTGCCTCACGGAAAAGAGATTGATGTAATAAAAAGCAAATTAATATAGGCTGCTAAATGGCAATAACCAGCTATAAATATCCAAAGCATTTCCTTAATTACAGTTTTAAGGCTTGAATTGAAATTCTATTCTATGATTCCATGAAATTTTCTGGGTTTCCTTCTAAAATGTTAAGAAACTGACAGTGATGGGCTGGAAGAAAACCTTAGGTGGACTGCTGCTACTTTTCATTAATTTAAGACATCTTTTTTTCAGTGCAAGATTTTCAGAGTTTAAAGCTTCAGGAACTTTGATTCCATGGAGCCTGTGTCATCTGCCCCCCTCGCCCCCCCCTGCCATTGATGTGGTATAGGTGAAAAACCTGCCTAAAAAGCCATTTGTAAAAGGGTAGTTATAGCCAGTGCAAAGATAGTAGCTTTGGAAGAAACAAATTATCTGCAGATGTTGAAAATATGATTAATCATGTAGAAATAGATTGGAAATTTACATGCTATGAAAATTGCAGATCTAATTTGTTCCCAGAGGATATATTTAAGTATAGCTCCATTGACTTTAATAGTTACTTGACACTTCAGAGTGGTGTCAGCGAGAGGACAATTGAACCCAATTTCCTCAGAGTAAGCAAGTGCAGGAGAATTTACGAATCAGCATTTTTTTCAGATTTTGGTTATAAAATTGCAGTTTCACATTTCCATCTAAGGCATAACTTTTAAAACTTTATTTGTATTTCTTTTTGACTCTGTGGTAGACGGCAATGAAAAGGCAAGATGTTTTGTGTTGCAATGGGTAAAATACAGGCTTTGTGCACTTCTCTACTGGCTGAAAGTTGATACTCAGAATGATGCCTTTGAGTCCTTCAAGACGGGCCATGGTTGGCACGAAAAGAAATGCGGTGTAGCAATGCGGACTCTGAAATTATAATCTTGTATTGGTAGCTGGACCTCAAGACAGAAGTTATGGGGGAATTTGTGGTCTTGTTCATGAATGCGGGACAGTTTCTGGCATCCACCTTCCCTAAAATCATCCTGATCAACATTCTGTGGCTTCCCTCTCAGTGTAATGTGATTGCAGACTGCAACAGCACTGTACTGGGCTGCTCTTACTGTCACCCAAGGCAGTGATGGTCCTTGTTGTGATTGCAGCCACCCATCCTCTGGTTCTGGTGTTGCTTACAGCGTGGAGATTATTCAGCAGTAGGGTTTGCCCGCTGTCTGATATGAGAGGACTAGTTGTTATCGTTTGAGTATTGTTGCTGAAGCACCTTTAGTTTGAGATGGTGCCAGATACACAGGAGAGGAGGGGGAAGTCAGCCTTCTCACTCTGTTTAATTGTTTGGCTTCATGTAGAGATGAATGTTGTCATGTGGGCACAGAATATAACGTACTTTCTAGGTGGACTAAGCAGCAGGAGGAGGTCAAGCCTCATGGCTCTAAATCCTGGATTGTGAGAAAAATCTCCATAACCCTGGATATTAACACCCTGGAGCTCTTATACCACTCTAGTTCTGTTGTCATCACTCCTGATGTGGGGGAGGAGGAGGGTCAGACGGATTATTGGTCTTTAGTGTCTTGGTCAGTGGCCATTTCTGCCTCACTGAGACGTTTTGATAAATGGGAATAATCTATTAACTGCCCTTGAGATAAATGCTTATATTTGCCCTGGTTTTTGTTTTATTACACAACACCCAATGAGATGTTGCACGTTGAAATATTGTGAAGCACAAAGCAGTAAGCAAGGAACAGGTTCGTGCATATGAGACAAAAGACAGGTCTTTGCTGGAGTTGCAGACACTCTCAGCCTTCTTTTCTTTCAGTTTATACTAAGAAGTTTTAGGTGTGCACTAAGATGTCAGTGCATGACCCTGCGGATTTGATTTATTTTTTAAAAACTTTTTGTAGAGGTTTATGTCAAGTAAACTTTCTATTTGACGAGGTAGAACATCTTTTCTTAAGTCTAATTGATTTGTTAAAAAAGCCTAAAAAAACCCCAAACCAGCTGCACAACTAAAGTAAAATTCATAGTTTCTTGTGCATATAATGGTTGGAAACTCCTCTTTCCCTTGCTAGAAGTTTCATAAGAAACTTGAAACCCAGGAGAAATGACATTTGTAGATCATTCAGCAAGATCTGAAAGCTGTTAGGAAAACAGGTAGGCATGGCATATGAGGCTTTCGTACCTGACCATTAATTTAGCAACACAAACAGAAATTTGAAAAGGTATAAAACAGAGGTAGGACTCTGTGATCTGTTTTCACAGTAGTAGAAGGCTGCCAGTGGAGTTCCAAAGGCTTTGTGCTGGGATCAACGCTGATACTCATTCATATTCATCTATTCATTCTTGATATATTCATAAATGAGCTGGAAAAGGGGTGAATTGCTATTAAGGGCATGAATTAGTGCCATCAGCAAACGTTATTCACAACAGTAAAGATGAAGGTTGACTGAAAAATTATGGAAGGACCTTCTGAGACCCAGTGGCTGGGCAATAGATGAGCAGATCAAATTACACATAGATAAATGTTAAGTGATGCATGGAGGGGAAACAATCCTAGCTTCCCATATTATGTGATGGATTCTGGACTGGCCATTAGTCCCCGGGACGTAGATCTGGGCTTATGACAGAGAGTTTCCTGAATACATCAGCTCAGAGGTCAAAAAGCAGAGCAGTACTGGGAATATTAAAAGTAGAATAGAAAGGAATAGAAAATCATAGTGCTGTATGAAGCTGTGACCTGCTTGCATCTTGAAAGCTCTGTGTGGTTCTGCTCCCTTCATCTCAAAATGGACATGGTGCAACTTGGAAAAGATTCAGGGAATGGTAGTGGCCCGACAGAGGTGTTGAGGGAATATGATGGTGGGTGACAACACGGAGTGGTATGGGAGAGGTGACAAGAAACATAATTTCATCATCCTTCCCTCTAAATTGAAGGTACAGATTTGATGGATGGACTACCCAGTGGATATGGAATTGGCTTGAACGGTCGTGTCTAGAGGGCAGTGGTCAACAGCTCAATGTCCAGATGGAGATCGGTGACAAGTGGTGTCCCTCAGGGGTCCGTACTGGGACCAGTATGTTTAATATTCATCAATAACATAGGCAGTGAGATCGAGAGTACCCTCAGCAAGTTTGCAGTGGACAGCTGAGTGGTGTGGTTGACATGCCTGAGGAACAGGATGCCATCCACAGGGACCTGGACGGACAGGCGAAGTGGGCCCAATGTGAACCTCATGAGGTCCAAACAGGCCAAGTGCCAAGTCTTGCACCCGGCTCAGGGCACCCCCTAGTATCACTACAGGCTGGGGGTGAAGAATGAGAGCAGCCCTGTGGAGAAGGACTTAGGGGTAGTGGTGGATGAAAAGCTGGATGTGAGCCAGCAGTGGGTGCTCGCAGCCCAGAAAGCCAACTGTACCCTGGGCCGCATAGAGAGAAACATGGCCAGCAGGTCGAAGGAGGCAATTCTGCCCCTCTGTTCCACTCTGATGAAACCCCACCTGGAGTAATGCATCCAGCTCTGGAGCCCTCAGTACAATGAGGCTCTGGAGCTCAGTATATCCAGCTCTGGATCTCTCAGTACAAGAAAGAACTGTTGGAGTGGGTCCAGAGGAGGCCCACGGAGATGATGAGAGGGATGGAGCGCCTTTGACCTTTTGCTTTGAAAATAATCAGTAAACCACCATCGTGTTTTAGCCTCTCTTAGAAGGTCATAGAGTGTTTGGTTGTATGTATGATTTGCATGTGGCTGTGATCTTACTATCCCTAGGCCTGCAGAAGTCCCTGGAAAGAGCTGAATAGGTATTTTACACCTTGATGTAGAGAGAAAAAAACGTGGAGGGATATTTCTTACCTGCTCTGGCAGTGACTCTGAAGGAAGCCAGAAAGTAGTGGGGACAAAGGGCAGCCTCATATTTTTAATGAGATTTAACACAAGTGCTAGTGAATTGCTACCTTTTAATTTGTACTCCTTTAATTGAAATCTTTAACCTCAAAATCCTGATGCTCATTCTGAGAACCTCACGGGAAAAACTAAAGTGAAATTCTGGCTTTGATTTCTTTCTGTTTATGACAAAGCCTCTAAAACACAGGGGTCTGGGTAGAATTCTTCCTCCTGCTGCCGAGGTTGGCTTTATCTGGCTAATAGGCCAAAGCAGGGGCCTTCAGGGATAACTTGAAATGTATTTTAGATCTGGAATGCACATCAAAGACTCTCCTTTAGCTGTGTTGTCTCTGCATACTTTGATGCCATTATGACAACCTTCCTATCTGATTTTATCTATGATTACATCAAAACTGCTCTCCTGGTTAAGTGCACTATAAACTTTAATTGAATTCTGCTAAGCTTACCAGACTCGCAAGGGTAGGAGGAGAACGGAATGGCTTTTTGTGGGCAATATAGTTACCTCTATTTTCTGAATGCGTTTGAAAAGTTTGCAGAAAAGCTAAGAGAAAGGACAGAATAACAGAAGCTGCCCACCCTGTGGACTCCTCTTAAGCCACTGGCATATAAATAGTATCTTCAAACATGGTGTCTCTAGATGATTAATTTGAAAAAGTTCATGTATCTTTTGGCCATGCCAAAAACCATATGCCACTAGAAAAGAAGAATAAAACGTATGAGCACTACCAGAAATCTGGATCCCTGTGGATCTTACCTGGTTCAAAAATACATACGTGATCCAGGCAATGGAAAGTGCCACCAACTGCAAAAGAAGACAAGCCAAATAATAATCTTTGCTGTTCTGAGCAGACAGCAGTGCCAAGCTTTGCAAGCTGTTTAACTTTCAGTGTGCATAGAAGCCTCGCAGGCTCCTGTGAAACCGAGAAAAGGGCTTGTTTCTGTCCGGCAGCAAAGCTAACCCTTTGGACTTGATACTGGGTACCCCAGATCTCACCAGGAGATTGGAATGGCTTCAGTGGCTTCCAGGCAAAGCAAGGCTAGTAAGCTACCCATGAAGGAAAGAATGCACCACAACCCAAAACGCTGATACCAAATGAACCAAAGGCCACAGGTTTCTGGTCACCTGCTCAGAGTGTCTTGTTGGGGCCTTTTGTTGGAATTGCTGAGAACTGAACACTCTGGATTTGGATGAATACCATTGGAGGAGTCATGAATGTCAAAAGGTCAGACATCAAGAAAGCAGTGAAGAAAGATCCATCTGAGGAAAGAAGTCTCTGCAACCACAGTACTGCATCACAGAAAGGTCTGCTGAACTTCCTCTGGCTTCCTTAGAATTTGAGGTACAGTGCAGCTGCTGCACTGACCTCTGTTGGAGAAGTGCAATCTTTGATGTTTAAGTGGTTACCAAAAATAAGGCAAATGTTGATTTCTCGCTTAAATTGGCAAACTGAAATTGAGTACCTGGCTATTGCAAATAGATTTTTAACTCTCGAGAAGGAAACAAGGTTTTCTTTCATATAAATCAGCAATTCTTCGTGGTAAATTTCTTTGCAGGAAATAGTCTCATTTTTATTCATGGTGTAGCATAGTAATAGGGTGTTTCAGGTGACGCTGAGCTTCAGAAACCCTCTGCTCTGGTCAGGGATCTCATCTGTTGAAATGCCCCAATTCAACTCCTCACCAACATGCAGGCCATTCAGAGTGATCCTGGTTTTTTTTTCTAAATTCCGTGTGTCAGTCATCATGAATTTGTGCTGTTTGATTTTTCTTAAGCAGAAGAGAGAGAAAGAAGGTAAAGCAACCTCAGGAATGACTTTCCTTTCCTTTAATCCTGAAAGTTTCTTTTGGTTTCTAAAGCACAGTCGCTGTCTGCATAAGCTGCTGGGAATTTGCTCTGCTTGTATTCAGCCGTGTAACAGTTCGCCGAATTCCAGAAACCTCTGCAATCTGCAGTGTCTCATTTAATAATGCAGCATAAATAGTTACTGATTTGCATAATTTGTTTCCCTTGTTTCCAGCGCAGTTTCCTGATTACATTAAAAAACCATACTTTTACTTTCTCACCTTTGAAGTTCTTGCCGTGGAAGCTGAGTGTGTCTGCTTAGTTAATTCAGTGTAGGTGACAGCAGGAATGGGCCATGGCCCATAGTACACCAATTACAGGCAGAAAAAAGACAGTTTCTCATTAATATGAATATAATCAGTTTATTATGGTAGGGTCTGCAGTCTACAATGGAACAGGGCTCCCTAGTGCCAACTGCTTTGTTTATTTAGGGGGGAAAAAAAAATAAAGCAGCCTCAGAGAGCAAATACACTGAAGAAGACAAAAACCAGTCAGGGAATGAGATGAGAGAGAGGTCACGCATCTGCCATTAGTGAAGTTCTGATAATGGCTGAGGTCTCCTCGGTGCAGTGCTCCTTTTCCAGGCTGGTCTTCTGCTTTGTTTGTTTGTTTATTAAATCAAAGATCTACCCAACATTTCTATATAATTTAAATCCTCATTGCATTAAACTGGCTTTAATCTGGAATTGAGTAAAGGCTTAAGTTGGCATTTTTGATTTTTGCCTCCGAAGCTTTATTTCCCCTCATTTTGTTTGCTGACTTGGAGGATTTTGTTGGGTGCTCTGCTTGGATCCTACCACACAGCAGCCTGATGTGGTCAGGATCTTCTGATCTGCTCTGCATCTTACGTAGTGCTCTTCAGAGTGACTCCACTCTGTGTAACATGCTGAATATTGTTGCCTGTCTCTTTCCAGGAGTCTTGTGGGGAACATGGGTTTAAATTTAACCTGTATCCTTCAAAACTGACTAATTTTTAATTTATTTATGAGCCTGTACAAGCAATGTCCCAACAAATTATGGGCTGCCTTTTGGGTTTGGAAACCATTCCTGTTCGCGTTTGGTCTATTAATTCCCTTCAAAATGAGGAGCTGACTGTCCCATTTGGGTACCTCTGTGTCCATGTCTTGGGATTAAAGTCTCTGCCTAAAGATAATTGCAAGTGTGAGTTGATGAAATGGAACTGATACAGCCAAGTGGAGCGACTGCCTGTGTGTTGCAGGTGATCGAGTCTTGTTTCTGATGGGACATGAATGTAGTTGAGGACCGTGATAAGATGGTTTGCATTTCCAAATCTGCAGTATTAAGGAAGGCTAAAAAGTATCGGGCAGTTGTCTTACTGGTTGCTTATTGAAGGTTGGACTCAACTATCCATGTTTGAATGATTCTGCATTCAGAATGAACAAGCCTGGAATAGAAAAGACAAATGTTTTCTCTGCAGTCATCTCTACCTTTGTCTTAGTACCATCCTTAAGCATCTTAGAATCATAGAATCATCTAGGTTGGAAGGGACCTTTAAGATCATCTAGTCCAATCATCAACCTACCTCTAATTAAAAAAAACAGAAGAAAACCATACAAGAAAACCCCCCACATTACTAAACTATGTCTCTAAGCACCATGTCAACCCGTCTTTTAAATACCTCCAGGGATGGTGCCTCAACCCCTTCCCTGGGCAGCCCATTCCAAGGCTTCATAACCCTTTCTGTGTAAAAATTTTTCCTAATATCCAATCTTACAGAACATGCAGATAATTGCACCCTGTTTAGCTTTCTTGGACGTACTATGGACCTGCTCCTGGAAGTACAACCCTGGATAGATCTTAAAAACTCTTGGGCATGTATGGTCCCAGTGCTCCCCGATGAGGTGGCTGCTTACCTTGAGTTAAGCACACACATTACTCAGTAGGGCCTGGGTTAGTTTGTATCTTACAAAGTTAAATACTGTACTGCTGCTGCCTATGCTTTTGTTGTGCAGCTTCTCAAATGTGGTTGGATTTGATCCTTGAGAGACGCCTCTGAGGGTAGAAAAGTACAGCTGCAAAAAAATTGCTTGTGTTCCATGTTTTGTTCCCACGCAAGGGAGGAAGGCTGGTGCGAGGAAGCCTGCAGAGCTTTGTGTGAGACAAAGAGATCTGGTCATCTGTGGCAGATGCAAACAGAGCAAATGGGGGAATTGGGATAGAGAGGGGACAGAAAATAAGGGACAATAAATGGTGCATGTTTGGGAAGTACAATTGCTTTCCTGATTATTTCACTCCAGCTCCTAAGCACAGATAATGTCCCTTTTCTGAATGGTTCCTATGAATGCGAAGTGGCAACTGCTTATTATACACCAGCCATCAGAGCTGGATGCTGATACAAAGAAGACAATTGCATGCTTCAGCTGGAGATGAGCAAAACCATACCCTTCTGCCTTCTCTGTCCTGGGTAAAAAGGTAGAAGGGAGATATTACCTAGTGAAAAGGCAGGCAAATGGTGGAAGTCCCGGTTCCTCTTCATTTTGATATGTCTAACTTGGCTTCTGGAACACTAAGTAATGTTCCATACTACTTTCTGGAAATATTTGAGCCCATTTATTGTCTTCCCACATGTTCACTGAAACACTTGCTTGTGTCTTGTGCTGCAGAAGAAGATTCATCCCTCCCAATCTAACGCAACTAGTTTACTTTTCCTGTGCGCAAATTAAGTTAATTTTTCTCCATTGACTGTGAAAGGGAGCTTGGGGAAACACACTCTGTGTTGCTTTCTGCAGAAATCTTTCTTCACTGATTGTGTAGGAAGCTTAGGGAGTTTAACTTCCTGGATTCAATGTTGTAGGTATGGAATGCTTGGAGCTGTTAATGCTGTTTCCCTCTTCCTCCTAGCATAGAATAATCTGTTATTTAGGGACTCAGGTGAAGAAAGCCTCTACAATCTCTGCAGTGCTGAAGGACCCTTAAATTTGTGCTCAAGTGTTGTCCTGAACAGTCATGTGCTTCTCCTTGTATTCTGTACATGTTCCTTCCTAAGTCTTATACTTTAGCACCCTCTAATACTGTATTATGTATCTAATACCCCTCACAGCTCATCCTTTCCCCTGAGCAGAATTCCATGTACAGAGGGTTTATTTAGGATATTTTTGTTCTCTTAAAAAAAATTAAAATGGATGAGAAGGACCACACTCAGTCTCCAGCCAACCAAAGTCCCCTCCTGTGTGGGTTGCCCAAATGAACCGATGGTTTCAATGGTGTTTGGACGAGCTCAGGCTTCACGAGGAGGGTAGTGTTTGCGGATCTTCAATCAGCAGCAAAGCAAAGGATTAAAACTTCCAGCCCAGTGAAATCTTCACCATACACCATCTCTTTCATTAGCTGACACGATACCTGTGCTACTGATACTCTTGAGAAACTTAAATTCCATCAGAAGATTGCAGTCTGTCTTTTCAAACTCCGGAACGGTCAGTCTTGAGTTTTCTTCTGTGGCAGGAGCAAAGATGTACCTGAACAGGAAGGATGAGTTCAAACTGCCTCTTGAGCAAAGGTCTGTGTCGTAACATTGATTTGTTTGGCCTCTAGATTTCTTAGCCCCTATGAAATTCAGTTGTGAAAATGATAGGAAAGAACGGTAAAAATGCTTGTGTTTTCCTTCTCGTTCTCTGTTTGCTGACATTTAATATGTGAGGAGAGGGAGCAGTTTTGATGCCAAATGCATAAAGAGAAAATGCTTAATTTTGTGTCATTTAAGTGCCAAGCTGTTTTTTGGTTTTTTTTTTCACTTGCAAGGATGGCTTTCAAGGCAAACACAAAAAAGAAATGCTGTAAGAAACATTTAGATTACAAAGTACTCAGTGATTAATAGGAAAAAACATTATGAAAACATTATTGTGAAACGCAGATTAGATCCTTTACCCTAACTCTGTCTTACAGAATTGCGGACTGTGTTTCATGTTGAGGTCTCAGCAAGATCTCCAAAACAAGCTAAGGCTGAAGAAAATTCTGACAGGAGAAATACAATTCATTGGACTCTTGATTTCTGTCTGTCCTGTGGCTGTATATGGCTTTTGATGTATTTTCAGCTTTGAATCAGTTTGTCCATTCTTACTACCATATACCACCGGGTATAAACCTGGATGAGCAGAGTCAAGAAGCAATATTGGGAATAAAGGCTGTCTGTTTTGCCTGGTATATATGTCTTGGACCATGCTAGAAACTCCAGGAACTGAAAAAGTGGATTTAGTCAGGTCTAAAACTCCAAATAATTACAAAGTCAGCTAAGGGTAATATTTTACTATAGAGAATATAAGAGTTCTTTTAAAGTTAGTGAAATAGCCTTTGTGGTAACATCTTTAAGGTTTTATTTGCAACTGGGAGGCTACAAATACAGTCATATAAAAATAACACTCCCTCCTCCTGCCATGATTCTCAATATATCACATGGACTGCCTTACCTGGGTTCCCATGGAACTCTGGCCTCAACCTACATGCTGAAAGTTTACGTGATTTTAAAAGAAACGTGGAAAAATTTATGGGGCTAATATATATGTACCTCTGACTCAATCATTGATCCTGGGGGACTGAGAGCACGTTCTGGGGAACACACAAGCTGTGTCCAAGTTAACCTTGAGGAGAAGCGATGCATTCAGAAGTGACTATAGCAGTCCAGTGTTGGTGCAAGGCTCCTCTTGAGTAGGACCAGTTGGTCTCCAATGGGTCATGCTGTCTGGGAACCTGTCCCCGCTCTCCCTTAGCTCTGTAATGCTGGACAAATGAAAAATAGACCCATGTTTTCTGTTTTACTGCTCGTGCTCAGTTTTCGAGTCTTGTGTTCTAGGGGAAGTGTTTCCTGCTTCTCTGGGTAGCCCAGAGTAGTTCTTGCGCTAACTGAAGCATCTACCTTCTGGTTATTTGTGAACTTTTATCTCTACCACAGAACAGATGTTAAACCAGTTCTTTTCCAGGAGAATGGATTAGGTGGCCAGACAGGGAAACTGTGATAGCCAAAGGTTCATGTAAGTACTGCAGCAATGCCCGTCACCACACCAGCCCAGTGACAAAGTTTGACATGAACACTTGGGTTACCGAGGAAGGAATCTAGCCAACACTAACAGGCTTTTCTGCAGCTTGTGTGCTTAACTCCCCACTCAGAGAGCGTTGTTGTGAATGTGAGCAAGTCAGCCTGCCTGTGCTTGCATTCTTTCAGTGGTGGCAGGGGGATATGAGCATCAGGAGTCGTGCAGGAATCATGGAATTGTCAGAGTTGGAAGGGACCTCTAGAGACCATCCAGGCCAACCCCCCTGCCAAAGCAGGGTTGCCCAGAGCACATCACTCAGGAGCATCCAGGGGGGGCTTGAAGATCTCCAGAGAAGGGGACTCCACACCCTCCCTGGGCAGCCTCTTCCAGGGCTCTGCCACCCTCACCCCAAAGAAGTTCTTCCTCAGATTGGAGTGGAACTTCCCATGGTCCAGCTTGTGCCCGTTGCCCCTCGTCCTGTCACTGGGAACCACTGAAAAGAGTCCAGCTCCATCCGTCTTCAACCCACCCTTTAGACACTTGTCAGCATGAATAAGGTCTCCCCTCAGCCTTCTCTTCTCCAGGCTAAAGAGCCCCAGCTCTCTCAGCCTNTCCATTGGCCCTCTTGGCCACAAGGGCACATTGCTGGCTCATGGACAGTTTACTATCCACCAGGACCCCCAGATCCTTCTCCTCAGTAGTACTTCCCTGAAGATCCACCCCTAACCTATATTGGTGCCTGGGGTTCTTCCTCCCCAGGTGCAGGACCCTACATTTGCCCTTGTTGAACCTCATTAGGTTCCTCTCTGCCCAGCTCTCCAGCCTGTCCAGGTCACCCTGGATGGCGGCACAGCCCTCTGGAGTGTCAACCAGCCCTCCCAGTTTGGTATCATCAGCGAACCTGCTGAGGATACACTCTGTCCCCTCGTCCAGGTCATTTATGAATATGTTGAACAAAACTGGAGCAAGTATTGGACCCTGGGGGACACCACTGGAGAAGAAAGAAAAAGGCTAAAGACCGCAGGGTGCCTCCATGCTGTGCTAATAGATACCTGTACCTATTACCTGTACCACAGGCAGCAATAGGCAATGGTACAAGGCTGTTCTGTTCCCGGTATGCAGAGTGCACCGTCTGCTTCTTTGTGTGCTCAATACCTGTAGGGATAGGTATTTTTTTGAATATTTATTGAACTCACAGTAATTCCACTCAGTAGGTCTGGGGCAAAGGTTACCAGTTGAGTTTAATTGTGATAAATGAAAAATTTTTTAGGAAGGTGGAATATTACACTAGTTAGCAGGTTTCACCGACCAGCCCAAAATGAATGTTTTTAGGGCAGCTTGTAGCAATCAAAAAAAGGATTTTTCCAGTGTCTTGGCCAACTGTGAACTCAGACTATAATTTCAGAAGATGCTAATTTTAAGTTAGATGCTTGACTGCCCACTTTATTCCTTTTTGGTTTGGGGGCGTTTTTTCCCCCTCAAAGATAGCTTTATATTTGGCATCCTTCCTGAACCTACTATGCTGCCACACTATGAATGTGTCCATGTGCTCTATTTCTAAATAGAGCTTTTAAGACAGCTGCTGTTCTCACTGGTGTTTGCAGGGGAGCATAGATGCCCAGCCCCTGCTGCTGTGGTTGGTGTAATGCAGGCACAGCCTGTGTCAGCCCTGCCTTTCGGTTATCGTCTCGGCAGCCACAATAGCTTTCCCACATCAGCCTGCAGGGACTTTGTGCAGTAGGAGGGTGTAATTCTTTGATCTGTGCTCCTTTTCCCCCCAGAACCTCTGAATCATGCTCCTTATTAATCCCTTCTCGTCTTGAATGTTAAGACTTTATTCTGTATTATAATCTCAAAGTCAAAGATTGACAGAAATCAGAAATGGAAGGAACTGCCCAGGGAGGTGGTTGAGGCACCATCCCTGGAGGGGTTCAAAAGGCAGGTTGATGTGCTGCTGGGAGATATGGTTTAGTGATGGTGTTGCTTTTTTTGTTGTGTGGGTGGTTTTGTGGGGTTTTTTTGTCAAAATTAGGTTGACGGTTGGACAAGATGATCTTTAAGGTCCCTTCCAACCTAGAACATTCTGTGATTCTATGATTCCTCCAGTCTTTGCACTAATGCACTGCAGGGCCAGTTAAATCTGTTACGTTTCATAGCTGACGAAGAATAGCAGAGCTTTTTTGTAAAGTATAGACACAGATCTTGAGATCTGTAGTTGCAAACTTTATCATGTTCTTATATTCTTAGACCACTGCAGCTACAGGAACATTATTGTGATGATGACATCTATGGCAGATGAACCTTGAGACCCCTTAGGTCTGGAGGTGCCCAACGCAATCTGCTCTGTTGATTGGCCAGAAGGCTCAGTGGAACTTAGCTCTTGGGGATATACCTCTTGACAGGACAAGGGGTAACAGTTTTAAATTGGAAGAGGGGAGATCTAGATCAGATACCAGAAAGAGAAATTCTTTGCTGTGAGGGTGGTGAGGCTCTGGAACAGGTTGCCCAGAGAAGCTGTGGCTGCCCCATCCCTGGAGGGGATCAAGGCCAGGCTGGATGGGGCTTGGAGCAACCTGGTCTGGTGGGAGGTGTCCCTGCCCAGGGCAGGGGGGTTGGAACTCGAGGAGCTTTAAGGTCCCTTCCAACTCCAACCATTCTATGATTCCATGATTCATTCTATGATATTGTAACCTTGACCCGTGTCAGTGGACATCCACAGCCTATTTTGTGCAATTAAGGTAGGAAGATGCTACATTTTGTGTACCAATTGCTTTTATTGGTACATATACAGTGATAAATACTTATAGCGGTAACTGTAGAAAGATGTTTAATGCAAAGAGAGAATACTTCAGTGTAAGTCATTGTAGCTTTGTTGGTTTGAGTTGATCGTGTCCTCTTAGGTTGGCTGGGAATCTGGGCTTGTGCGTATGACTGCTGTATGTATTTCTCCAGCATGACTGCATGATGTATTTCCAAAGAACCACATTCTTAACAAATAAGTTATTTTTCCTGAAGTGCAGATGCAGGGTTTTAATTTTTACTAGAGGTCACCCCCTCTTTCAGAAACTTGTGTTTCCAGCAGGCGATTTCAGGAACGGGCTTATCTTGGATATAAAGTTTTTTCAATGCCGTGCTTGTAGAGATGGCCCCGATGATGTAGGTCATACTTGTCCCTTCTATTTTGCCATTTCACAGATTATACAGCGTGCTCTGCACAGAACACACAGGGGCTGTGTATATCATGCTATTAGACAGTGTTTGCAAAAGTTGTAATTCACATAGGCAGAGTCACAGCAATGAATTAGTGCTTTTGGCATTTGGGAAAGAAAGCCTATTTGAAATCCAGCTGCTTGCCAGCTGTGGCTATTCTTAGCAATTATTACACTGGCCTCTTTTTTCACTCCAACTTTTCATTTAAAAAGTGTAATGAATGATTTTATTGCCATCTTAAAAGTCTATTTATAATCCATTTGTCTTGTGATGAATGTGTGTATCTGATTCTCATCCTCCCTTTAATACTGTACAAAGCAGTGTTGCTTAGTTTAAAGTTTTCTTGGCACAAATGTGAGACAATCACATTTCTTAACAGCTTGAGTGACCTTAAGTGTTCACTCCTGTATTTTTAAAATGTGAGCTTTAATGGGTGTTTAATATCTAACTATTTCTTGTTAAGATTTCTTTTTTCCTCTACATTTTAGCCATCTCTGCCTTTCAGTTGGGTAGCAATATCTGGGGAATGACTGGGAACGCTTGAAGCTTGAATCTTGCTAATTCATTCTTTAAGGCACCCACTGCGATTTTTGATGCCTAGTTGCATAAAGTAAGGCGTCTGATGGCCATATGGTGGTGATGCTGTTGTTTTAAACCTGCTCTCTGGCAGCTACAAGAGTAGTGAGCGCTTGACTGCGACGACACAACATTTGTCAGCTTGTATTCTGGTCTGTCCTGCTGTGGCACCTTTGCTAAATTAGCCTAGAGCAGGTGGTGGGAAGACTCACAGAATCACATAATGATATGGGGTTGGAAGGGGCCTCTGGAGATCATCTAGTCCAACCCCCGGCCAAAGCAGGGCCACCCAGAGCAGGTCCCACAGGAACGTGGCCAGGAGGGGTTTGAATGTCTCCAGAGAAGGAGCCTCCACCACCTCCCTGGGCAGCCTCTCCCAGGGCTCTGCCACCCTCACGGGAAAGAAGTTCCTCCTCATGTTTAGGTGGAACGTCTTATATTCAAGTTTGTGCCCATTTCCTCTTGTCCTGTCCCTGGGCACCACTTGCCATGCTGCTGGCAAGCCCAGAGTCTAGTAGAAGGAACAGCAGAGGCTTAAATGTGCTAGACAAGGACAGGGAGGGAGGTTTAGATTCTCAAAGCATGTTTCTGGGACTGGTGATCAACCTCTCAGGCCATTTTCTGTCTTGTGTTCGTGTGTTGGCTGTGATCACCCTTCTTGGCTGCCCTGTCCCAGCTTCACCCTTGGAAATTGGGAGATCTGAGCACGTGACCGGGTTGTTCTAAGATGATCAAATTCTTCCTGGACTGTACCTGTATTTGTCATCCCGTACTTTTCCGTGCTGGCTCTGCTGTCCTCTGATTTTCACAAAAATTGCTACCATATTTTCTGATCTACTGCACTATGAGGCAGTAGAGCTGTCTAGGCTCCTGTGATGAACATGGTGGAGCAGGAGCTGGATTTTTTTGCTGTAAATCCTCCTGATTTTATATTTTATTATAGACAGCCTCCCTGATGTTGCTGCCTGTATAAGAAGCCCAGCATCCCAACCTGCAGGTCTGAAAGGAGGGCTAGAACAACCCCCCGCCAGGCACAGCTTGCCTGCAGTATTTTGGAGGTTGTCCTTGCTCCAAGAAAAACAAGCTGGAGGCTGTGGGACCTGACCAGTGGGAGTTCATGCCAGAGAATGCTGGCTCTGATTTTGAAAAGCTCCTTTTTCATAATTGCCTACCTAAGTCATAAGAGAATTGCATCCATACGCAAGTGGTAATTGGAGGGGACTAGAGAAAACGAAGCTAAATGATTTATGACAGGGGAGGTTTGAGGTACAGGAAAAGGGATCTTAATCACAGAAAGCCTGGCACGTATCTGTGCCTTGTGCAAGGGCACACATTTCTGAGGGCAGTGGGTAAGATTCAAAGCTGAACTGACAATTTGAGCCGTTGTGTGCACTACAAGATCTAGAAAAATATGGCATGTATTCATTTTCACTCTCTTTGCTCCTTGATTTCCTCACATCTAGAGCTGGACCTGCACAGAATCTTTCCTTATGGTCTGGTATGGTGGGGCAAGGTTTTTTCCCTTCCTTTGTCCGTCTGTTGCTTTTCGATAGCAGTCTGTGAAGCACGAAGCACATCTACCGAGGCACTAAAACTCCAAGTTGCTCATCCTTGCTGTTTGATTTCCATTCATGACCAAAAGTATTTCTGTGTCTTGGAATTACTTTTTTTACCACTAAGTGAAAGTAGCAATCCAGGAACATCAAAGAGTTAATTCTTAAGCAATGAGGAACCCAGACACCTGCGCCTCTCTCCAGTCTGGGTGACTTCCTTTCCCTAAGGCGCGTAAGGGCAAGCAGCGTGTCAGCACTGGCCCTCAAATCACCTGTGAAACTTCTGGTGGGACTTGAACTGTCTAAGCAGAGTCCAAAGGACAGCTTCTGTGTGACACACGAGATGCAGGTGATGAGATCCATAACTCTTCTTGCATGCCTAACTCCCAATCCTTCTTTCTCCCCTTGCTTGGTTGCCCAGGGAGGTCATGGATGCCCCATCCCTGGAGGGGTCCAAGGCCAGGCTGGATGGGGCTTTGAGCAACCTGGTCTGGTGGGAGGTGTCCCTGCCCAGGGCGGGGGGGTTGGAACTTGATGATCTTTAAGGTCCCTTCCAACTCGAACCATTCTATGATTCTGTGATTCTATCTCACCTTTTACTGTTGTGATACATTCGGTGGAGGAAGTCTCAAGCTTTCTTGAGAATTGCTGTCTTTTACCTAGTGCTAGCTGGGAAGAAGGAGAGGTGGCCTCCCAAAGGTAGCATTAAGGATAAGAAACTGAGAAAGTAAAAGAGAATTGCTTGCATATGACTTCCCAAGGAGTTAATGAATTGGAAAAAGAGGTGCAAATGCTCTAAGTGCGTGAATACTACTAACACAAATAACAGCTGCTTGAGTTCCCACTTGAGCTGAATGTGGTACAGAGCAGTTGGAGTTACTAGCGACGTGGGGAGTTACTTCCAGAGTTATTTATCACTCCTTCTGCAGCTCTTCTTTCGGTCCTTCTGTGTCCTTGGTGATACTGGACTCCATCCTGCACAGGCTTATGCGTGACTCAGTTGTGGTGATGAGTGTGGGAGTTGCTTGCTTGAAGCTGAGGCTGCACACCAGGCTGCGTGGTATCAAGAGTAATGTGATACACATACTATCCATTCTGGAGTTGGTTAAAAAGCAGAAATAAATATTGGTTTAATGTATCATTTAGTGAACTTCTGCTGTAATTGTACTGCGTTTCAAAAACACACAAGTTAGCTCTTCTCCAGAACTGGTTCCCAACGTGAATGGTATTTCTTGCCTTGAAGTGAGATTTAACATCCTCATAGAAAACCGAAATTCTGTATAAATCTTGAAGTAAGATTTTATTTATTAATTATTCTGTATTTTCTAAAAGATTTCAAATGCCCAAGATTTCCAAAGCTGTTACCTGATTATATGGCTTTCCAATTTAGAGATACTTACAGGGCTTGATTTTTGCAGAGAGTTCTGGGTCTTGGGGGGCTATTTAATATGACTAAAAACTCCCGTCTCCTCCAGACAGAGGAGTACCTTCGTGCAGATTTAATCTCTCTGTGATATTTTTGTTCCAAGGTGCCATCGAGTGCTTATAAATCTGGTCATAGGATCATATTGTTTGGAAGGATCTTTGCACCTTGGAAAGTTTTGCTAGTAATTGCTGTAAAATTGCTATACGAGTTAGAAATATGTTTTTACTTTCTGATATGTAAAACAGACCATGAAATTAATATTCAGACACAGTAGAGTAGTCTTTTTCATTACTTAAATGGGCTTAATTGGAATTATAGCAATTTTAGATGGCATACTAGCAGCACTATATAAATTAGGTATGTGTTCCTCTGAATAATACAGCCATTATCAAATTCCCCTTCTTCCTAATTTCATTCTCCTTCTTAAAAGAAGTTAAAGATTTTGTCACCTACTTAATACAAATGATATTTTGCTCTTATGAAGGAAATAATAGAAGGCTAAATGGTGCCAAACTGTAAGACAGCAGCAGGAAAGTCAGTAGGAGCAGCAGGGCAAGTCTTTTTGTCTTCTGTGGTAAAATGTGCCTTGAATTTGACCGTGATTTCAGCATGAGGAGAGACTGTAATGTGCCATGACCTGCTACATTTAGCATACAGTGGCAAGGTTTGGAGTCAGCAATAAAACCTTTTTCTTGCTCCCATTATTCATGCTCCCATCTACTCCTGTACTTCCTTTCCTGTGTGACTGGGTAAGGGACATCTGAGTATACCTCCTCCTGTGCATTTGCTGGATACTTTCTAAAGCAGTTACGCAGCTCCCATAATACTACAGCCAGGGGAGGTTTAGATTGGATATCAGGAAAAAATTCTACACCGAAAGGGTTATCCAGCATTGGAACAGGCTGCCCAGGGAAGTGGTGAGTCACCATCCCTGGAGGTATTTAAAAGATGGGTAGATGTGGTGCTTAGTGACATGGTTTAGTGGTGGTTTTTGTCAGTGTTAGGTTGATGGTTGGACTCGATGACCTGAAAGGTCTCTTCCAACATAGATGGTCCTATGATTCTGTGATTTACTGAAGTATTCCTCTCTGCTTGACCATGGTGTGTTACGTGATTCATTGGACTCTGCTAGTAACTTTGAGAGAAAGGAGATGCATCCTTAAGGTCAGCTAAAATTTTTGCAGTTGGATTTTCATGATTTCGTGAGTGTTGCTCAATTAGTAGATTTTCCAGAAGACAGGGAACCCAGGCAGAAGTCTGGTTGATGGGGTAACTTTCAGATGGAGATGCCTCTGAAATGAAACTTCCTTGTAGTAGCTGTCTGCTTATGTTTTTAATAGATGATAGAATCATAGAATCATAGAATTGTCTAGGTTAGAAGGGACCTTTAAGATCATCTAGTCCAACCATCAACCTAACTCTGATAAAAAACCATCAAACCCTGATGAAAAAACAAAAGAAAACCAAACAAAAACCACCCCCACATCATTAACCCATGTCTCTAAGCACTGTGTCAACCCGTCTTTTAGATACCTCCAGGGATGGTGCCTCAACCCCTTCCCTGGGCAGCCCAATTCCAAGGCTTAAGAACCCTTTCAGTGTCAAAATTTTTCCTAATATCCAATCTGAACCTTCCCTGGTGCAACTTGAGGCCGTTTCCTCTTGTCCCATCGCCTGTGACTTGGGAGAAGAGACCGACCCCCCCTGGCTACACCCTCCTGTCAGGGAGTTGGAGAGAGCGAGAAGGTCTCCCCTCAGCCTCCTCTTCTCCAGGCTGAACACCCCCAGCTCCCTCAGCCTCTCCTCACAAGACTTGTGCTCCAGACCCCTCACCAGCTCCGTTGCCCTTCTCTGGACTCGCTCCAGCACCTCAATGGCTTTTTTTGTGATAGGGGGCCCAAAACTGAACACAGCTTTCCAGGTGGGGCCTCACCAGTGCCCAGTACAGGGGGACGGTCACCTCTCGAGTCCTACTCCCCACGCTGCTCCTGACACAGGCCAGGATGCTGGTGGCCTTCTTGGCCACCTGGGCACACCAGAAGAGTACTTATTTTCCATGAAAAAAGACCCACTTTTTTGGACTCAAGAATGTCCATCAAAATGTTCTGTTTCCTCAAGTGAAAATATTTTCCACTTTCTTATCCTTTGGCAAAAGCTTGAAACAATTCCATTAAAATAGGAAATTTCCTGTAAAGACTTCCAATTCCTTCAAAAATGCTTTTCAAAAAAGAGGTATCTGGAACAATTTAACTTTTAATTTGTCTGTAATATTTTATCCAGCTTCTCAAGAGGCAGGGGAAGATTTTAGGACCCGAATGAGAATTAGGTTTGCAAAGCCTCTCAGCTTTCACTGGAACTCGAATGTTTCTGTCTTTGAACCTTTCAAATACCCTCTCATAACAAAGGTGCTGAGTCAGTATATTCTTTCGGCTTGGTTGAGGGCCAGATTTTAGGGTCAGAGTTATTTTTTTAATGGCCGTTTTAGCATTTTTGGTACTTTCCACTTTGATAGTTATTCAGAAGTGTGCATGAAATGGAAATGGATTTGAATATTTATCTTGCTTCCCTTTCCTATTACTTGCCATGCTTTTTATAGGCTTAATTTCTCCTTCAGTATTTATGACACATTCTGTCTAACTCCAATTCTGAGTAGTAGTTGTAACTGAGACTTAATGAAGTTTTTTGATGGTGAATAGAGATGCATTTAAATAAAACATTTTATTGTAACATATTCCCAAACTAACCAGTGGTATTAATTGCACTGTTAGCAATTCAAACAGCAAAGTGAATTTTTAGTTTGTGTAGTTTGTATTTCTAGTAAAGAAATTAAAGTACTACCTGAAGTTTCATCTCATGGCTTATTTGGCAAAATTTTTATATTTTATTTCCTACATTAATTTGAACTTGTTCATAGATATTCTTTCCTGTATAGACTTAAAGCTGTTCACAAATATTTTTAATGAATATTACTAAGAGTATTTTCTTGATCAGCGAGTTTTTCTGAGCAGTTGATTGCAAGTAATTGGCAATCAAAATGCAAGCTGTGCTGATTCATTTTTATTAGACACATCACTTATAACAAGGTATTGTTTCTCGCCCCAGATGGAGGTTCCAGTTCAGAAAAATATTGAAACAAAGATTTCCAAGGGACTTCAGAAAACCCTTAAAGGTAAGTGTGTTCCTTAGCACTTCACTGAGTCCAGAGTGTAATGAGAGTAATTCTTTAAAGCAAGTTTCTGCTATGCATACTTTTGTTTATGAGTTTTAAAATACACTTTCTGTCTATGTACTCTGATGTTAAATTAAAACTTACTGCTTCCATAACATCCCTGCCAGAAAATTTACTTGCCAGAAATATCCACAGAGAGGGAGCAGAAAAGGAATGTGAATGCAACCACAGCAAATGCTGGCTTTATTTGAGTGGATAGTCAGGGGAATAGGAGGTGCAATTCCAGTCTAATTACAGTCTAAACAATGTATGTCATCCATGGAACTAAAGGATTTAGAATAAAGGCTTTCTTATGTACATTATCTAGCCACCCAAATATGGAATTAATTTGATCATTCTTTTGTTGTGTTTTTCCCTTATAAATAGTCATACAAGGCAAACAGATGCTTATAGTCTCAGGTTCTTCTCCCTCACACGAGAACAAGGAAACTGCTTTAAAAAGCAGTAGGATCGAATCAAATATACATACAAATATTGACCATCTCCCTTCCACGTTGCCTGCGTTTGTCATGTAATTTAAGGAATGTATTCCACAGGACTGAGAGTGACATTTTTCATGTAACCTTGAAAGACATTTTGTCATACGGAGGGGCTCAGACCTCATTAAAACGTCATTCCCAGCCAGGGTCTGGTGATGGAGGGCTTGGTACAGGTAAGGAGAGTTCACTCTAGGGTCAGAGCTTGAGGATGGGGATTGAATTTCTTCTGCTACCTGCTAGGGAATAGATCTACTGTGCAGGGCGTTACAAAAAGATGAGGGCATGTGGTGGACCTCTTTCTGGAGAGCACAGGGTAGGATCTGCCCAAGCTTAAGGCTGTGTTGAGGTTTCTAACCAGTGGATTGGCAGTTCAGGCTGCCCTCTCCAATGGAACTTGACAGCAACTTACCTCAGTCCCATAAAGAAACTTCCTTTAGAGCATTTCTAAAAAGGCTAATTTGAAAAATTGCACGCATGGTGTCACTGATACCATGTAGAATCAAAGAATGGTTGGAGTTGGAAGGGACCTTAAAGATCATCGAGTTCCAACCCCCCTGCCCTGGGCAGGGACACCTCCCACCAGACCAGGTTGCTCCAAGCCCCATCCAGCCTGGCCTTGAACCCCTCCAGGGATGGGGCAGCCACAGCTTCTCTGGGCAACCTGTTCCAGTGCCTCACCACCCTCACAGCAAAGAATTTCTTTCTGGTATCTCATCTAAATCTCCCCTCTTCCAATTTAAAACCGTTACCCCTTGTCCTGTCACTATTAGAAATCTAGTCTTAATTTGGATGGTTTTCTCAGTTAACACTGGATAATAATTTATTTTTTTTTTACCAAACGTCTGGTCATTATGTGTATAGTGTGTGAATGATAGGTATTTTCGTAATAGCTGGAGAAATATTTGCAGTGGTGTGAAGTTTCACTTGCAGAGTTTGAAATTGCAATCAGCAAGTTGTTCCTTAATTTAGACAAAGCAACCGTATCAAACACAAATATTAACCATTGTATCTTTCAGTGATACTCTAATAGCAAAAGACTTTGAAGCACATCACCAAAGCTATAAAACTAGTATATGCGTGCCCCATGCTGATCGTAGCTTGTTTAGAAAGGAAAGGGAAGTCTGTGCAGACTTTATAAGCACAGACACGTTAGTGTGTCAAAATACTGATTTTTGCTTTCCAATCAGTGTTACCTGAGAGGAGCACAGGGGTGGGTTCTGATCCATCTTACGAAAAACTTCACACGTACCTTCCTCAGTGCACAGCACTGTGGTTAGGCACACACACAGGTGTCAGTTGCAAAGGTACCTAAATACGGATGAACGTGGAAACAGTGCGAGGACTTTCCAGCTTGTTCTCTGCAAGACCATGAAGAAGGGAGGAAAGCCGGTGAGAGTGCTGGTGGTTTGTTGCTAGGAGAGGACTGGGAGGCAGTGGTCTGGGCTCTCAGCTCTGCTGCTGATCTGCTGCACACAGTGAAGTCATCCTATTTTCTCTTTCGTTTTGTTAAATCAGCCACAGCGTCCTAGGGTCACAATGAGGCAGTAAGCCCTGTGGGTGCCTTCTTAAATGGAAATCTAGGACAGCAACCTTCCTCTGCAGTGTGGGGTAGGTGAGAGTTAACCTGTGCTGTCGCCCTCCCTTTTCTGCTCATTCCTCCCGTGAAACGCAACCCACATTTTGAGTAGGAAAAAAAAGACCATTGACTCTTCCTGGGTGTTCAGGGTTTGTTAAAAAAGTGGTTCTGAATAATAGCTTTCTCTCCAGCCCTGAAGACGGGTAAGTTTTCTTCTTTGTTTTCCCCACTGTGTTCCTACCTCCTGACGGTGGTCACGGTTGGCTGCGCATCAGGGTAGGGTAACCAGATCTTTTCTTTCCCGGTCTGTAAAACCTGTATGTCTCAGGGGAGGTGCACGAACGTCGCCAGCCTGTTGCAAAGCCACCTCTCCAACTTACTCCCCTGCCTAGCTCCCTCTACTTCTAGTTAGATGACTCAGCGAGGCTGGGGGTGTTAACCTAGGATATGTTTAAAGAATAGGCGTGTGTATTAAGAAAATAAACTTTTAAGAAGCTTTTTTTGGGGGAGGTGGAGGAGGATTGGAGAGAGGAAGTGATTTAAAGTTGCCTGGAAAGTTTAAGTGAAAAGCTTTGTGAGACTTCATACATACTGGGACAAGGCTTCCCCTGAAAATAGCAGGGATTTAAGGTGCACAGTGTCTTTTGGACATCCACCCCTCTAAGCATGGTTTCCAGGGTTGTTGGACACGAGCTAAGAGGTCTGTAGTCCTTTTTTGCTCATGGTTGATGCTTCAGAGATTTGTTAATCTTTCCTGTGATTTTACATATAGCAGTTTGTGCCAGAAGGGCACAAATCCCCCATCTTTGTAGGGTGTCAGTAGCTGTCGCGTCACAGCAGCCCAAGGCTCGGTATGGGCTAATTTTCTTCTGGTAGCATTACAGACAGCATTTGTAAGCCTGTGTTAATTGTTTCTGTGCTGCTCCCTTTCATATCACAGTACAATGGAGACCCAGGAGTTCATGGCATGATGACATGTACTAGACCTTCAAACAGCCTGATACACTCAGCAACTCCAGAAGCCCCAGATGAAGTTGGTCAGACCGAGTGATGCACAAATTGTCATTGCATTAATCGCCATTATCTCTGGAAACCTATCAACTTACCCAGCAAATGGCTTCTGCAGAGGGCACGGAGGGCCACCAAACTCAGCCTGTTTTAGACAGTTTTTGTAACTTGCCTTGCTTAGGTCAACAGCAGGATTTGAACTGAGGGATTTCGGGGCGTTTGTGAGCCGTGAAAGGACAAGGGTTGTTATTCTGAAGCAGAAACAGAGTCATAAATGACTCGAGTCAGCCAACCAGTAAAGGAGGAGGGAGAACACACTTTTTTGGGGGGTGGGCCACAAAATACAGAAGCTCTAAAGCACTGGGAAATCAGTGTGAGACCTTTTCCCCCTTCACACCATGCCCTGCTGTCTCAGACTCCTTCCCGGTAGAGGAGGTAGAGGTCTGCAGAGGTCACCTCTCCACACCAGTCATCCCGTTCACTTCTCAGCAGTGAGACTGGTATTTTTGGGAGGTGGACTTTAGCCTGTGAAACACGTACAAATAACCCCTATTAGTGTATTAACCTGGCTGACCAGGTGGTGAAAAGCTCCATACTCTGCTGAATTCCCTGAGAAAGAGACTACTTTGAGTAGGACTCCCTAGCAGGGGAGAGAAAGGACGGAAGGGAGATTACAGGAGACCTTGAAATTAAGTGCGAAGAGGATGAATGGGAATCTTTAGTTTGTGGCTTCTTGCCAAGTGATCAGGCATCAGGTTAAAGGAAATGGAAGGAAGGCTCTTCCACACCAGGGTGTGATTCAGCTGTGCATGCGGCTTGGTGCTCCAGGATGCTATGGAGCTGGCATTAGGAAGTTTGTTGTCAGTCTGTGGCCAGTAAATATCATGGTCCCCGTGTAACCTCCCACTGAGGAGATTTTTAAACTGTGCGTGGCTATTATTAGGAGAAATATTTCTCTTAAACACAGCCAGTGCTCTCATCTACGTTCCTAAGCATCAGTATTGGCTATGTCAGAGATGGGATCCTGGGTAGAATGTTAGGTATAACTCTATGTAGTTACTTCCATGCCTTTAAGCAGTTTTTGATCCATCTGTGAATTAAGACATGAGTTCTGCAGCTTGGTATTTTTTAGCTTAAGCCAATCAGTACGGAACTCTCTAATGGGGATAACTTACTTCTCAGCCAGTAGTAGACTGGATGTAGGCTTATCGGCGAGGAGCGGGACAAGTGATTTAAAGTAAATCGTCCTCAAACTGTCTTCTCTGATGTCCAGTGTGGACATCCTGTTGCTATTGCAGCAGGATCTTCATGTGAAAATGGAAACATGGAATTGCATCTCAAGCTTTCGTTCTTCCAGAGTGCTTTAAAGCAGGCGTGATTTTTATATTCACAACACAAAATCCTGATCCACTCAGTATTTCACTTGAGCATGTCATTTATTTTCAATCTCCCTCTGAGTAGGGAAAGGTACTACAATAATAAATGAAAACATAAATTCCCTTGAATTGCTGTTCACTTGCTTTTTATATTGCTGCTGAGAATTTTTGCTAGCCTTGGTTTCTCTTCCTGACCTCCTTTCAGTCTATCCAGTGGCATTTCTTAATGGTTCCAGTTGGCGTTGAGAACGGGAGAAAATCCTCTCTCAAATCCAAGGGGCTGATGAGGCTGTGCATCAGATTTTTTTCAAAACCAGGTTTACTTCAGACTCAGAATGGTATTTCTGGTTACGGGTAGTAAGAGAAAGCAGGCCCCTCTGCACAGCTAATTAGGTAGAATTCTTGCCCAAAGTTGCCAGCCATAAAGATCTGCTTAAAGTAATTGGGAACAGAGACTTAATTTTTTTTTTTTTAACTTTACTGCAATCTCTCTTGCTGGGTTTCCTCTTCATGGACACCACGGATACTTAAAAGGGAGAAAATGACTGATTCAGTAGCTTGTGGGCATTCAGCAGGACTGCGTTCAGCTGCATTTGTAGTCCTGTGTGGGCTTTTTTTGTCTCTCATGTGCCAGGTGATCGCTTTTGGCTGGTTTTGGAAAAGGGTGTTCAGCTTGCATGTTGCTTTACAGTTTTTTTTCCGTGGCAGTTCTCGATGTCCTCCTGTTTGTGGAACAGAACCAAATGTCAAAGCCTCAGTGTTTGTGATGAAATACAGTTCTTGTTTTCCAGATGGGCCGGTCGGTGACATAGAAACGCTGACAGCACAAAGCAATTGGTGTGACACAGCTTGTCAGGAAAGTCAATCAGGGCCTTGGGGTTTCACCACTTTGGGCTCCTGGTGACAGGTGTCCACGTGTCCACTGCCTGACTGGTGTGCTTGTATCCATAAGACTTCACACCACTAACTCAACAGCAGAGAGGCTTGATGTCCAGTGAGTACCCGTAACAAGGCTAGCATGAAGCAAAAGCCTTTCAGATATGGTCAGATACTGTTACATCTCTTCTGGTTTTACCGTTGCTGGTCCAGTGAGCAGTTCTTTGTTCTAGACAAGGCAAATGGTGCATTGTTGTCATAGCTGTTAGCGCGACTTATAAGAAGGAAGAGCCAGCCTTAAATTTTCGGTGCCTAGCTCTTCCAGTGGGCAGTGCTCAGTTCACAATTTCCTTTTAAATCATAGAATGGTTGGAGTTGGAAGGGACCATAAAGCTCATCAAGTTCTAACCCCCCAGGCCTGGGCAGGGACACCTCCCACCAGACCAGGTTGCTCCAAGCCCCATCCAGCCTGGCCTTGAACCCCTCCAGGGATTCATAGATTCATAGATTCATAGATT
>VXAK01000712.1:116532-130227 GCA_013399435.1 Arenaria interpres
AACCTGCTCTGGGTGGCCCTGCTTTGGCAGGGGGTTGGACTAGATGATCTCCAGAGGTCCCTTCCAACCCCATGGGATTCTGTGATTCTGTGAAGACAAGTTTCACATCATTGCTCCTAGCTCTGTTTTCCTCTAAACAGCTACAGACCTTAGCAGGGAGGTGGCAGGGGTTAAGGTGTTCAGCAGGAACGTGCAGCATGCCGATCAGAGCAAAAACGTCCCTTCAGCGTGCTTGACTTGGTGGCAAGGCTGAAAACAGTGGGAAAACTTCTAGAGATGAGGTCTGCAACCAGTTGCATTGCCTAGGGTTCTCCCTTCACTAAGACAACGCTGGTTTATTATTGCTAATTTTATGAAGGGTGCCAGGAGCCATTATTTCCCCATCCATCTAAGCAGAGAGCGTGGAAGTGTCAGGTCTGTGTCTGAAAGAGCATGCAGACAGTACATACCTAGCAAAAGATCATTGGGTGTCAGAGTGGTTGAAAATTGAGAAGGTGCTTTGCTAAACTTTTCAGATAGAGGAGTTGAAGCTTAGTCTGCTGAGGCCTCAATTTTCCACAGGCAGCATCCCTCCTCTCTGATGTTTATTTAAAGTCTTTTTTGAGCTGTTTTGTTAGCTCTAATCTTAAACTCATGACACAGAATTTTTCTAGAGAAGGGAGCCTTGAAAGCTGTTTGAAAATTGGCATCGTAATAGACCAATAGTTGGATAGACCAACAGTTGAATAGACCAATAATTGAAGTGTTTTCTTGAAAGTGGTGAAATCAAATTAGCAACCTAATTTGCCCAGGATTTTCAAGTGGTGAAAAAAAAAAAGCACTCCTATTTTTGTCTGTGATCACTGCCTTGAAGATAAATTGCTTTGCTTCTTGCTGCAGGCCAGTGTACGTAGCCTTAGACACCATATAACTTTTTTTTGGTAATTGATTTTTTTTATTAGAAATTTTCAGAACAATTTCAAACCCAAATATTTTCCCTCTGCCCTTTTATTTCTTACTTGCTCTCTGGCAGATTTGGCTGTCAGTATAGTGTACTGACAAATAAATCATTGTCAGGGCTCAGTTCCCCAGTGCGTAAAGTCATGAGTCCCAAACTAACCCTGCTGTGGTGCAAAGGTCCTTACTTCATAGCTTTATCAAAGCTTGCTGACTTTGTAGCATACCCCAGGCAATGCTACAGGCTGGGGGCAGAGTGGCTGGAGCTGCCTGGGAGAAAAGGACCTGGGGGTGTTGGTGGCCTGTCGGCTGAACAGGAGCCAGCAGTGTGCCCAGGTGGCCAAGAAGGCCACCAGCATCCTGGCCTGTGTCAGGACCAGCGTGGCCAGCAGGAGCAGGGCAGTGATGGTGCCTCTGGACTGGGCCCTGGTGAGGCCTCACCTCGAGGGCTGGGTTCAGTTCTGGGCCTCTCACTACAAGAAGGACATGGAGCTGCTGGAGCGTGTCCAGAGGAGAGCCACCAAGCTGGTGAGGGGTCNTCCCATGACAGGAGCAGAGGAAATGGTCTGAAGTTGGGGCAGGGGAGGTTTAGATGAGATATTGGGAAGACTGACTTTCCTGAGAGGGTGGTCAGGCCCTGGAACGGCCTGCCCAGGGAGGTGGTGGAGTCCCCATCCCTGGAGGGATTTAAGAAACGTGTAGAGGTGGCACTTCAGGGCATGCTCTAGTGCCCGAGACTGTGAGGGTCTTTTTTGTGTGTCTATGGTTGGACTCAGTGATCTCAGAGGTCCTTTCTAACCATGAAGATTCTGTGATTCTAAGATCCCATAGTGAAGGGACATGCGTGATATTAAAGACAGTATCTTCTGTACCCCCAAAAAGATTAGAAACAAAGGTGCCATATAAATCCAATACTTAACAAAGGCAATGAGACTTCTTTTGCAAGGCACGTGGACTGCTGGGTTACTCACTACAGAATGGGCTGGGTTACTAATATGTTAGAGTGTTTTGGGTAACCTTGAGCGAGTGGATTCCTCTAGTCGTAGCTAGATTTCCATTCCCATTTCAGGACACAGTTGCTACATACTTGGTTTGAAGAGCAGGCTCTTAGTATTGGCCTTTGCTCCCTATCCGATTTCATTCGCACGGTGTGAATAGCGCTAATAAGCCATACTGGAAAAGCCTCTCCTCCCGACAGTCTCAAGGCCAATTTCTGTGGCTCATTGCTTGCCTTCACAGCAATGGAAGGATACAGTATGTATTGCGTCTCATAACTCCACTGACAGACTTTGTGGTGGTTTTGCTAGGACCTCAGAAGGTAGTAGTTTTCTGCTCAATATTTTGCCTTTGCTCCTTTTCACACACATTAAAATTTCAGACCTCGCACCCTGCAGGGGAAAGCTTAAAAATACAAATGTGTTTGGTGAAAGTAAATGAAAACCAGCAAAGCCATTAAAACTTTAACTGATCATATGGTAGAAAAGCACGTGAGTATTTGGGAATTTTGTGTGACACCGTTTCAGCTTAAGCATGCTAGTACTGTTTTTACAGGGGTCTGTGGGTTCCTGTATGCTGTAATCATTTAACATGTTTAACTTCTTGCTGTACTGCAGACATTTGTAGTGAGCAGAAGGCATCAGATGTAGGATAGTGAACTTTTGAACCGCTGCTAAAGCAAAATGTGCTAAACTGTAGAGTGAAAGGTGATGCCACAAGCAGCCTTGGAAATTTCACTTCATTTAGTTTTTCAAGGATAAGAAACAGATGAGAGAAAAACTCTTTTTTTTCCCAGGTTACTTTCCTTGCTGAGGAAAATGGTAAATTCACCTTTCAAGATGAATTAGAAATCAATCCTTGCCATATACTTCAAGGACGGCCAAAGAACAAACACATGAACATGAAAAGTGTAGAAAAGTATGCTAATGTGACTGTAAGTTTGCAGAAAGGTAATCAAAATAAAGCAAGAGAGGACAGAGGGACAGCAAAGATGTAAAAAGACAAGCAATCTTCAGCGAGTTCCTCTAACAGATACCGTGTTTACATTGTTAGAGAGGGGGAAACCAGTCTTTGGCCACATGTTATCAGTAAATGAGAGTTTTAATAATAGAGAGAGTTTTAATCTGTGTGATTGCTATTTTATGTGTCTTTGCAAGGAGAGCAGCTCTAAAAAGAAAAGAAATATTGCTGTAAGTCAGGTGGTTTAGTGGTGGAAAACACATTACCTTTTTGTTGTTGGTTTTTTGGGTTGTGGTGGTTGGGTTGGTTTTTTTTTGTAAGGGTAGGGAGAATTGTTGTCCCATGATGGAGCAGTCTGCATTTGGCACCAATCACGCAGCATCACAGTTACTGTGATGTTAGCAGATGAGCGAGCAGTGTGTTTGAGTAAAACTGTAATTGCTTAATCAAAGTCATTGGTTGAGTGGAAATCAGTGGGGTCACAACTGATGGAAAACTGAGTGCAATCAGCAAAAAAGGGAGTCAGTGGTGTATGACATGGTCCTGTTTCTGTATCTTCTCTGACTGAACGCAGTACTCTAAAAGACAGATGGCTGATGAGTGGTTGTGTCTTGACTGCATGGTGCCTTTCAGTGCCCTTTACCTGATCATCCTCATCATTGGGATGAGGTTCAAGAAGGTCAAGTGCCGGGTCCTGCCCTTGGGCAGCGCTCCAGGCTGGGGGCCGAGTGGCTGGAGCTGCCTGGCAGAAAAGGACCTGAGGGTGTTGGTGGACAGACGGCTGAACAGGAGCCAGCAGTGTGCCCAGGTGGCCAAGAAGGCCACCAGCATCCTGAACAAGTCCTACGAGGAGAGGCTGAGGGAGCTGGGGGTGTTCAGCCTGGGGAAAAGGAGGCTGAGGGGAGACCTTCTCGCTCTCTCCAACTCCCTGACAGGAGGGTGTAGCCAGGTGGGGTTGGTCTATTCTCCCAAGAAACAGGTGATGGGACGAGAAAACGGCCTGAAATTGCACCAGGGGAGGTTCAGATTGGACACCAGGAAAATTTTTTACACGAAAACGGTTCTTAAGCCTTGGAATGGGCTGCCCAGGGAAGTGGTTGAGGCACCATCCCTGGAGGTATCTAAAAGACGTGTTGACACAGTGCTTAGAGACATGGTTTAGTGATGGTTTTTATCAGAGATAGGCTGATGGTTGGACTAGATGATCTTAAAGGTTCCTTCCAACCTAGACAATTCTATGATTCTATGATCCATGCTTGGGAATGTATGAGTATCTTGGCTCCCTAGTTGCCTGTTACCCAGGTCTCTCTTTGAGGACAGTCAGGGTATATTCCTCTGAAGTAGAGCACACATGCAACCTATGAAAATTGCTAGGAGAGCTATGGAAAAAATGGGGTTGTAGCATGACTAGAAAATGGCTACACTCCTGTCAAACTCAGTGAAAGAAAAATGCCACAACTTCAAAACAGAAGGATGTAACTTAGGAGCACAAATCCCATCTTGGTGGTTAGTGCTGCTTCCGTCCTACATTTTGGAAGTTTTGCCTAGAAGCACATAAGTAGATGCCTGAAAAGAGGTTTTAGGAGTCCGACCTTAGGTCCTCTAATTGACATTTTATGCTTATGGGCACTTAAGACAGGAAGTATGCCTCGGGGTGCATTTCTTTTTAGGATGATTGTCTGCCTCTTTGCAATCTTACCTCTGTTTCTCATCCCCTTCCGATGTTGAGCACGAGTCCCTTGCTTCCCTGTAGGGAGAGAGAGATGAGCAGACATGTAAATGAACCTTCTGTAACTCTTGCACAGCATTTCATAGTCTGTCACAGAGGAGCAATCATCTGTCACATTAATATGGTTCTTATTACAGTATTTATGTCAAACCCCCTGTCTTTCATCATTTTCATTAGCATGAAAAGTAAGGTTTTAACAACTATGGTAATAGGTAATAAAGTAGCATTAGAACATAAATCTAGTGACGATACAGATACCCATGAAATGACAGGGACATGTTATAATTTGCTTCCAGCACTTATTTTGGGGACAGATTTGTGTAGGTGGCTTAATTTTTAGCAAGTATTCACTATAATTATAAGAACTAACAGGAATGCTTGGCAAAGAGGAAAAAAGAAATCATTGGATTGTAATTAAAGATGAGAAGTGGCAGTTACAGTTACAAATGCCCAGCTTTCCGGTGGTGCTCAGCACGCACTCCGCTCCTAAGTCTGACTGACGTGTGTCTAAATTTTAGAGTTACAGGAGGGTTTGTTGCCAGAATCCGTGACTTTGCTAAGGAAGGACACTTTATAACCAGTGCTCATTCACAGGCACAGGTGGACTAAACTTTAACTGAAGTGAATCAGATCTTTGAGTTAAATACTGTAATTGTTAGAATATGCTTTATTACTGTCAGAACTGTGAAGCACTTTGTAAAGTCAGTGAAGCCCCCCCTTAAATAACCATGAGAAGAAGCTGGTCAGTCATGATAATTTAGCTGAAAAGCTGAGGTAAAAGCAATCGTTATTTGGCAACACAAGAGCATTTAGTGGAACTGTACAAGGTAGGGGAAATACAGAGTGGGACAATTTCCCTATACAGTAAGGAAAGCAAAAAGACTTCAGTAATCCAAACAACCGCTTGAACACAACGTTACAGTTAATTTGGGATGTAATGGAGTGTTTAATGGCTTTCGGTGGTCAGGAAGTTGGTTTTAGAAAGAGTGTGGGTAACAGTTTAAAAGGCATCCGAGTGATTTACAAGATTTGTAGACTGCACAGTGCACTGTGGTGCTGAGAAGCCCTAAGCTGGTATCATCTGCTCTGGTGCCAGATGCTGAATCATAGAACTGTCCAGGCTGGGAGGGACCTCCAAAGGTCATCTAGTCTGACCCCCCCGCAGTCAGCAGGGACACCCCCAACCTGACCAGGTTCCCCAGGGCCTCATCGAGCCTCACCTTGAATATCTCCAGGGATGGGGCCTCAACCATCTCCCTGGGCAACCTGTTCCAGTGCTCCACCACCCTCACAGTAAAGAACTTGTTCCTAATATCCCATCTAAATCTGCTCTTCTCCAGCTTAAAGCCATTGTCCCTCATCCTGTCACTGCAGGCCTTTGTAAACAGGCTCTCCCCAGCCTTCCTGTAGGCCCCCTCAGGTACTGGAAGGCCACTATTAGGTCTCCCTGGAGCCTCCTCCAGGCTGAACAACCCCAGCTCCCTCAGCCTGTCCTCGTAGCAGAGGTGCTCCAACCCCCTGAGCATTTTCATGGCTTTCTCCTGGACCCGCTCCATCAGGTCCATGTCCTTCCTATATTGAAGGCTCCAGACCTGCACACAGTACTCCAGGTGAGGTCTCACCAGAGCAGAGTAAAATGGTAGGATCACCTCTCTGGACCTGCTAGCAACATGTCTCTTGATGCAGCCCAGGATGCGACTGGCCTTCTGGGCTGCAAGTGCCCGCTGCCTGCTCATGTCCAGCTTCTCATCCATCAGCAGCCCCAAGTCTCTTTCCTCAGTGTTGCTTTCTAATACCTCACCCCCCAGTCTGTACTGATAGCAAGGATTGTTCCGGCCCAACCCTGAATGCAGAGCTGAGGTCTCTTGGCAGCTCTGCTGCAGCTCCGGGGAGCCCTGAGCCCCTCCACCCCATGCACAGGTATGAGCAGGCTCAGAGCCACCTCGAGGACTGTACGCAGCCTGACACCGCTTTCCACAGGGGCAGCCCATTTGCTTTGGGAATGGTGTTCATTTTTACCCTCTAGCGCTGACTGCTCTGACTGAGCTCTGGGATCAAACACCACATACTTGTACATCAAGTCATGCCACACGACTGCAGCCAACTTGTGCGTGATCAGGCAATGCTTCTCCCTGGGGCTCAAGTCCTACTTTTTGGATCCGTCTAGTATAGGTGATGATTGGATTTTGCTTCCACTGCTGACCTAATGCTTTCAGAGGGTCATTGCGACCACCCATGTGGCCACATGGCTTCCCACATTGTGGTTTGGGAGCAGGCTACATTACTGTTTTCTGCATCACTTAGATTTTTCTGGTCATGCCTTCCACATACTAAAATCTGGTACGTGTCCGTGGGAAAGAAGCTGGCACCGTCAGGTCTGTCTGCATGAAGATGGTGAGGCTCCATGAAGTGGGATGTGAGTCTACTGCATGTGGACTTGCGCAGTCTCTTTCCCTGTGCAAATCCCTGCACCTGACAGAATCACAGAATCTTCATGGTTGGAAAGGACCTCTGAGATCACCAAGTCCAACCATACACACACAGGAAAACCCCCCCACAGTCTCGGGCGGTAGAGCATGCCCTGAAGTGCCACATCTACACGTTTCTTAAATCCTTCCCGGGATGGGGACTCCACCACCTCCCTGGGCAGGCCATTCCAGGGCCTGACCACCCTCTCAGGAAAGTCATTCTTCCTCAGATCTAATCTAAACCTCCCCTGCCCCAACTTCAGACCATTTCCTCTGCTCTTGTCACGATTCCCTTGGGAGAAGAGGCCAACCCCCACCTCCTGTCAGGGAGTTTTAGAGGGAGACTGCCCGCCACCACATCATGGGGCCAGCAGGTTCAGCCACTGTCCTGGGAGTTCATGCTCCATGTCAGTGCACTGAGCTGTTCAAGCAGACCTCTGGTTAGTGACAAGGTGTATTTGTCAACTGCAGCCCTTTTTTCCCGCTCACGAGTTAATCAGTCATTGTCACTTGTGTAACTGAGCTGATGGTGGCCGGTGTTGATTTGTGAGACAAAACTTTTTGGCTGGTAGATACCAGAGCTGAAGGTGAGTGCTCTCATACCCTTTTAACTGATGGGAAAACAGCAGTGAAAAACAATTTCTGAAAAGCAGCAGAGCTAGTAGTTAGCCATTCGGAATAAAATCCTGTCTCTTATCATCCCTATGGATGCTTCATAAATTTCAAGTGTGCATAATGTGCAGTTTGAGACGTGGTTTGATATATAGCCTTTTGACAGACAAATTGTAGCCTATCTCCGTGTTGCCAGATAGGATGAGCCTGATTCTTAAAATGAGATTTCCAGTGCAAATATTCATGTTCAGAAACCCAAATTCCACTTATTTAAGTATTCTGCAGTAGCTGTAGGTTTAAGCACATAATCTTGCCTGGTAGCCTGCTCACTACGGCATTTTGCAGCCTAGAATGGGATACAGGCAAAGTTAATTCATGTGAAGTAGTCAAATAATGCTCTGTCCAGTAGTTACCATCACTTTACCTCATTTTCAAAATCAGAGTTCGGTTCCACATGAATGAAGAGCTGTCTTTTGTTATCTCTATCATCTTTGTTTCAATGCAGGAGATAATTCATGAACACACGTGGAGTCCAGGCTGGTGCCAGTTGTTTGTGCCCTCGGAGAACCTGGCTTGGAGCCTGTCTCCCCGAGGTGTCTCTCCCCTTTGAAGCATACACGGAGCAAAAGGAATAGCTGCACTATGAGGCTAGAGAGGTCAAGTAGATGGCTGGTTACACTGTCAGGCATTCAAAGTATTGTCGTACAGGCGATGACTTCGCAAAAGTCTGTTCTGAAGCAAACTGGTAGTTTCAAGTTACTCTGATAGATGGAAGCTAATACCCTTAGATTTGCAGTGGGTTGATGTGGCACCTACTCTCTGGCTGGTTTCCTGGCTTAGAAACACTTCTCCTTGCATCCATTATCTCCTGCACATCTCCACATTGGGGAGAGGCAAGCTTTGGCATTGTGACAGTGACCTTTGGACAGTGTGTGCCTGCGTGCCTCGGTCTGCTGAGATTTATACTGCCGTTCCCCAGATGCATCTGCAGGGTGACATCTGCCTACTGGCGGTGAAAGACAAGCAGGAATAAATGCTGCAGGCTTTTTTTTATAAAAATGCTCGTGCTTCTATATTTACGTAGCAGTGTGGCCTGATTATTCAGGAGCTCTGAGGCTTATCCCAAGATGATGATTTTAACATCAGAAGTAGATTAATGGAAGTCGACAGCCTTGTGTCCATCCAAACACAGTGTGAAGTGATAATAAGTATAGAATTGCTAGTCAGTAGGGTCCCATGTCACATACTCAGACTAGCTAAATGATGAATATGTAATGAAATTACATAGAATTGAGACAGATGGCTCTAGCTTTTGATAAATGCATATATCTTCACAATCAGATAATAATGCCAATGTGTGGAAGATCAATTGGGATATAACAGCTTTGAAAACGAAAATAATTTCTCTGCTTTCACTTTAAGATGCGCATTTAAATCAGAATCAAGCTTAATTTAATTATAATTTTTTTTTTTTTCATCATGAAATTAAACAAGAAGAAAAGAAAGCCCAGGAAAAAATACAGGGACATTTTTATCTTATTTTGTTTTGAACTGTAGTTATTTATCCTACTGCATATAATGAAATACCATTGCCAAAACGAAAAGACAATTATTTCTCTCCAATAAACGTTAAGATAGATTGATGATCCCTACTATAAAAAGGACTAAATGAAATTCTTGACACCTTTTCAAGAAGATGTCATTTTGTTCCTAAGTACTCCAGTTATGAGGAAGCTTATAATATGGTCCACCTGTTATTGACAGGGATGTTTAATATTTTACTGACTATTTAAGGTGCAAAGTCCTTGAGATAAATCAACCTATCCTTCTCTCTTTTGATTTTACTATTTTATTTTAGGTACATCTCTCAGAGAATTAACATGATTTACTAGGGACATGGTGTAAAAATTGTCATTTGAAATAACACCATTACCAAAAAGTAAGGAATTCTGAGAACAAAATAATTATGAAGCTCATTAAATTCGCAGTTTCTGCATATTGCAGATTAGTGGAAGAATAATGGCAGCAAGTCAGCACATAATTTTGCACAGTGGTTGTGTATTATCTGAATTACTGTCACTTCCTTTGAATTTAAAGTCCTAGCTTGTGAAGATAAACAAATATCTGTCCCTCATTTGCATGGGATTTAGGGTATCTTCAGGTGAAGTGGAAGTAGCTTGTGGTTTTCTGCAGTTTATCAGCCAAACTTTTGAGTACTAGTTTTAATGAAAAAAACAAACATCTGAGACCTGATGTGCTAGGTGCCATGCCAATACACAAGAAGGGTGTTAGAGGTATGAAGAGTTTAGAGTCTCTTGTCTTCAGATGAGATTTATTGAGTTGAGAAGGGAGGAAACGAGGCCCAGAATGGAGAAGCAGCTATCCTAAAATGGGTAAAAGTAGTACTGTGTGGGAGTACTAGGGGCAGTCCTCTGTGCTTCGTGGCTGTCTGCGATGTTCCCGTAGGAAAAACTTCAGGCGAGACGGTACCGTGTGTGGCTGCAGAGGTCCTGAATCAGCAGCTGGCACAAGAGAAAGTAAATCAAGTTTAGCCTGCAGTTTGGGGCTCAGCATATAAATTACCTTGTTGTCTTCTGGAGAGCAAGAGAGGAGGATGCATGAGTTAAAGCAGTGGCCTTGCCTGAGGGCTACGCAATTTATACTGCACTGAGGAACACAATCACAGAATCTTAACGGTTGGAAAGGACCTTTGAGATCACCAAGTCCAACCATACACAACCACACACACACAAAAGATAGAAGAGGCCAACCCCCACGTCTCTACACCCTCCTCTCAGGGAGTTGTAGAGGGCAATGAGGTCTCCCCTCAGCCTCCTCTNTGGCTCCTGTTCAGCCGACAGGCCACCAACACCCCCAGGTCATTTTCTGCCAGGTGGCTCTAGCCTCTCTTCCCTGAGCCCATAGCGTTGCCTGGCTTTGTTGTGACCGAAATGCAGGACCCGGCACTTGGCCTTGTTGAACCTCATCCCATTGGCCTTGGCCCATTGATCCAACCTGTCCAGGTCCCTCTGTAGAGCCTTCCGACCCTCAAGCAGATCAACACTCCCACCTAGTTTGGTGCAAACTTACTGAGGGTGCACTCAATCCCCTCATCAATAAAGATAGTAAGTAAGACTGGCCCCAAAGCTGAGCCCTGAGGGACACCACTGGTTGCCGGTCACCGACAAGGTTTCACCCCATTACAAACAAACGAGATTCAGAGCAGTGGACTCTGAGTCTTTTTGTGTACCCATTGGAAGAAAAAAGTATGAGATGCCTTTTGCACTTAACACTGTCTAGGCTCAAGACGCAGGTGTTCCCTCAACTATATGTGTTTTTTCCAAAGCCTCCCACATGCAGTGGGAAGACTTCTTCTAAGTTCAGCAGTCTTTGCAGGCAGTAAGGCTACTGCTGTGTAGTGGCTCACAGCGCAAAAGCCCTGCCCCTCTCAAGCAGAAGGGCACTAACGCTCCCAAGGGAAACCCTTGTTGGTGTAGTAAGAATTTCTACCTTGCAGGCCACTGGCTGCAGAGCCATCACAAACAAAGCACATCTCCTCCAATAATTCGCCACCTCCTCATTGTTTCCAAAAATCACTTATGGGTTTCTCAAGCTGGGTTACCTAAAGCTGGAGGCTCCCTAATAACACTTAGAATCATAGAATCCTTCAGGTTGGAAAAGACCCTTGGGATCATCGAGTCCAACCATCAACCCCACACTACAAAGTTCTCCCCTACACCATATCCCCCAACACCACATCTAAACAAGCCTTGAACACATCCAGGGATGGGGACTCAACCACCTCCCTGGGCAGCCTGTTCCAGTCTCTGACCACTCCTTCTGTGAAGAATTGTTTCCTAAAGTCCAGTCTAGACCTACCCTGTTGCAGCTTGACGCCATTCCCTCTTATTCTATTGCTGATTACCTGTGAGAAGAGACCAGCACCAACCTCTCTACAATGTCCTCTCATTTCATTCACTTAAGCACTTCAGCAGGAATTCTTTGCATTTATCTTTCAAGTTGGAAGGATCGCTAACTCTCTAAAGCATTTCTTGTGGTATAAGTATTTGCCTTCAGTCTGCATTCATACGGAGTTGTGGAGGATCTAGGATGAGATATTAAAAAAGCCTATCGCTTTGTGATATTACCTCAGGAGAAAGCTTTTCTGTGCATCATAACTGTGATAGTTTATTGATCAGAATGAGCCACATTTTAAAGGAGAAGATAATGCCATACATTTTACTTATGATCTCTGTGTGGCTGCGAAACAACTGCACCGCAGTGAGCCCAATTTCATCAATCCAATTTCATGTGGCCTGTAACGGTTTAGTTTTCTACGTGGTAGCGGGTTAATATGATCAAGGGCAATTAAAACATGGTTGGCCGAAGGGGTTAGAGGGAACTCAGCTCTGAGTAAGGAAAAGATTTGCCACCTCTGTGGCAAATAGAAGGAAAAATAGAAGGGAAAATCCTTATTTCAGTGCTTTCACTAGGGTATGGAAAAGCAGGAAGAGAAGTTCCTTTTCTGGCCACAGATTGTTGGTGCTGTTAAAGATTCCCAGTAAACAGATCTTAGGATTTGTGTCTGTAGTGAGGAAGAAGATCTGCAGGAATTAACAGAAGGTCTCACAAGCACATCAGTGCTTACCACCTGTCTCTCAATGACAAACACACTGTTTCTGGTGTTTCTCATGCTTTGGCACAACCAAGACAGAACCTTCCTCTCCCCGGTTCCCTGATCACTGATACTGCCATCACTTAGAGAAGGCAACAGGTCACGGAGCTGGGCGGGCTTCTGGGGAAGCTGCTGCTGTGGGAATCCCAGAGCTATGAGAATCAGGGAGCCTGACCAAAAGAAAACCCCAAACCAACAAATGCCCAGGTTTAGTTGGCTCATTTGAAAGCTAGGGGGAAGGGGAAAGGCAGAACTCATTTTGGTCTGGAAAAGATAGATAAAATGAGTTCAGGAGAACCATTAATGTGATGGTAAGTGTCTGTCCAGGGCTTTGCTTTCCTTTGATACCATGAATATCTGTTAGCAAAGACTAACACTAGCAAATACTCAGCAGAAGGCAGAGTGTTGTCATTCCTTTTTTTTTTTGTACCTACTTTCTTATATATGCATGCATGTCTGCAATTATATATTAGAGTTAGTGAAGCTGCATTGTATCATAAGGGTTTCTGCATCTCTTTACAATGGAAAATGTGGTGTGGTTTTTTCCTTTTATTTCTCCATTCTGCACCCCCTTCCCCTCCCCTACCTTAGCTTCAGTTTTAAAGTGGTTTAAGTAAAATTCAAATGAAGGCATATGCTAGAATTGGAAAGATAATTATGAGGCCAAAATCCCTCACACACCACTGGATTCCTTCCCTCCTGATGCGGTCTCTGGATTTATCTGTGAAAGCAAAGAAAAAGCTTTCTTTGGTGCATTGTCATTAAAACAGTTAGAGTCTGCAAATCCTGTACAGTCAAGACAACAGCAGGATTATGTTTGATTCATAAGAATGAGTAATGTGTTCTGCTTAATTACAGAAGATACAGAGGAAAAGGATTTATAGCCCGCCCCGTCTATCTCCCCTCCAGTGCAGGGTTGTTCTCTCCAGAGCGCTTCTTAAGTCTTTCTGTGCAGTGTGACATGTGCCACATGATGGATCATCCACTGCTTTACTGGTGGTCTTGCAGCAGTTCTGAGTGGGATCAGCCTTGTAGTACTGGCCTGCTAGTTTTGAAACAGCACTGCCAGCAGATCTGTCCCGCTTTGAAGTAAAACTGAACCAATTTTGCTTTCTGTAATTTTGCATCTCAGCCAGGCCTCTTCTAACTCTCTGAAATTAACGGCGAGTTGTAGAGGAAACTGCTCGTTCTCAGAGCGACCAGACCAACGTCTGTGCTCCATGCCAAGGGATGGTGAGCAGAGAGGCCCTTGCTTATCCTTATTGCTGTAACAACCAAGGGCAGGGAACTTCGTTATTTGCCCCCTTAGGGGGTCAGAA
>VXAK01000712.1:132817-144632 GCA_013399435.1 Arenaria interpres
AGAAGAGGAGGCTGAGGGGAGACCTTATCGCGCTCTATAACTACCTGAAGGGGGGGTGTAGAGAAGCAGGGGTCGGTCTCGTCTCCCAAGTCACAGGAGATAGGACAAGGGGAAATGGCCTCAAGTTGCGCCAGGGGAGGTTTAGATTGGATATTAGGAAAAATTTTTACACCAAGAGGGTTATGAAGCATTGAAATGGGCTGCCCAGGGAAGGGGTTGAGGCACCATCCCTGGAGGTGTTCAGAAGACGGGTTGACATGGTCCTCAGGAACATGGTTTAGTGATTTTTATTTCCTATTTCTTATTTATTTTTTTGTCAGAGTTAGGTTGATGGTTGCATGAGATGATCTTTTAAGGCCCCTTCCAACCTAGACGATTCTATGATTCTGTGATCTCCTGCAAGTCAGGTGTGTTAATCATCATAATTTTTAATAGGCTTCATGTGCCTATGCTTTTGGAAACACCTGTGGCCTCTTTATGCATATAAAGGGCCCTTGCTGCTCTGGTTCCTGCTGCTTACCTTTGTTTCCATCTTCTCAGGAGCACTGTCTCTTGGGGAAGCCAAGCACTGGCTCTAAAAACTAGCTGACTTGCAAAATGAGGATCCACGTAATTTAAGATCAGCTCTCTGAGGTATGTTTTTTTTTGTCTAACTGTCTGTGTCTTCTGTGGGCTAAAAAAGAGGAAAAAAAAACAACAAAATAACAAACCAGAAAGAGTGGCTCTTCCAGAAGGTGGTTCATCACAAGCTAGGACTGGATGAGATGCCTGTGTCTCCACTTCTATTGAAGGAGCCTGGGAAAATAATTTATACAGAAGGTAAACCTGTGTCAGCCATTTTGTCCTGTGTTACAGCTTCTGAATTGATCTCCAGGAATTTCCTGTGCTCGGCCCTGTGGCTGTGGCACTTTGGAGTTATTTCAGATAAGTATTGTGATGAAAGCAAGAAAAGCCACACAATCTTAAGAGATATATGCTTTTTTTCTGGAACTCTTCTGTGAAATAGTGCTGCTTTGGTTACTCTGGAAGGTTGAACAGTTACCTAGCTTAGGGTATCTCTGTTCATGGTGGTACCTTAGGCTATCCAGGAAGAGAGAAGATTTAGGTTATATTTTCATGTCCCAGTAGAACAAAATCCTGGGACAATTTTTTATGACACTATTTGCCATGACAGGGGGGGTTCTTTAAAATGATGGGACAGACATTTGCTCCAGTGTTGGAGCAATAAGCAGGGGAGAAGCTAACTTCATCAGTGGCCTGAAGGGAAGCCTAGAGCTGCACTCTGCCAGAGTAGAAGAAAATAAAATGCTAGTGTAGCAATCCATGGAAGCAGTTGGGATCACAGAGCAGCCATCTTTTCTGTGAACTGGATTTAGCCAGAAGCAAAATGCTTTCATCAGTTCAGCATTGCCAGACCTTCTTTTTTCCTTTTTTTTTTTTTTTTAACTCAGAAAGTGAATAAAGAGAAATGTTCTGCTGCAGATTGTTCAAATGTAAGTTCCTGCTGGCAGTCTCTGGGGATTAGAGTGTTGTTTAGCAGCTCCTTGATTGGGGGGTGTGGAAACCTGAACTGCAGGACTGCATTCATGCTTGGAAATAGTTATTGTTGGCAAAGCAGCAGCAGTATCTCTTGGGCCAAGGTTCTTTGACTTTGTAAGAAGTCCAAGGCACCTTTAGAGAAATAGAATCTTGGATTCAGGCTATGGCAGCATCAGTGTTGAAAAGTTCATAGGACTTTGTTCTCTTGCTGGAGCAAAGTGGGTAAGTCTCTGATATTCTTCTACATGCTTTTATGTTAGTTGAAATGCAGTGGCTGTGCTAAGGCAGGAGTTAGTTCTCCCAGCTATGGTGTCCAGAGTCCTGTGGCGAAACGAAGTCACCAAGACCTTCCTTTTTTGTTTCTGTAATTTTCTCTGGAGCTCTTACTCTCTATCAATGTATGTCATCAAGTAAGAGCCCAGAGAACTTGTTCCTTTGTGTCACTCACCCAAACCAAGGCAAAATTTGGTGGCAGTAGCTGAGCATCAGTTTGTTGTTAAGGCCATAGCACTACAGAAACTTGTAGGAGTGAGGTTTTCAAAACGTAGGACTGGGAATCCTTAAGCTTTGCAACCCTAAAGTGTTAGCCCACAGTACTGGCCTCCGATGGGTGCCCATTGGTGCATGGGGGTGACAGTGCTTTCTGTGGGTGTTAGGTCAAGAAGAAACATGTCTTATCTCATCAGCAGAGATTCTGTATCTTCTACAGCCACTTGTTGTATTTGATATTGTAGGAAGGATATTTAATAGAAGGTAAATGCACGGGCTCAATTTTTAATGTTCTCTTGAAGAGAACTCCTTTGCCAATGCTTCCTTTGTCTCACCCAGTATTCTTATCTTCCCGTAGGAAACTATTTCAAAAATAGTGTTTTAATATGAGTATAAAGCAATCCTCAGCCAGATGATGCTCTTGGTAAACCCTCAGCACTAATGTGTCCTGGAGATATCAAGAAGTTATTGCTAGTGTTGGGAAGCTGTTTTAAGTAAGTTTATTTGGTTAATATAAAAACCACACCTTTGAAAATAACCTGTATATTGTGTCATGACACACAGCAAAGCAGGCGCTCCCTTTTTTTGGTAACGTGTGACGTTTTGATGGTTGATGTTTGCAAGCTTGGAGATTGAAAAATAGGACAGCAAACATATTAGATGTGATTATGTTTCCTGAGAATACTCCCTGTGTTCTATCTCATTTCAAATATGGGCACTTCCACTACTTTATGAGTGGTAGCTGCTTATATACATGGTAAAGAGTGAGCGCTCTCACTGATGCAGGTTGATCCAGTGCCACTGAAGAGCTTTAGTTGCATTTTAAGTAAGTTATAGGCAGTAGAGTCATTTTGAGTAGGAGACATTCATCCAAATCAGTCCCAACTCACAGCTTAAATTCCCTTATAATTCCAGTCTGACCCAAGGAGATACTGACAGCTTCTAAAAACTCATCCTAACATTTTACATCTTTGTGTATCTTAAATCATTGTTTGTTTTGTTTTAGTGGTTTTTTTTATCTTTCTAGTTCAAACCCCTGAAAATAACCCCTATCAGCTTGGCAGAACAGTGGCTTTCTTTATCAAAACTCAGAGCCTTGGGTCTTCTGTGAAGAGCACATTTTCTTTTAAATCCTAGGTTGGATTCAGTAAGGCAAGGATAGCAACTCTGTTCCTTAAAAAAAAAAAAGGAAAAAAAAAAAAAACCAAAGAACCCCAACAACAACAAAAAAACCCTACAACAAAGCAAAAAAAGCTCCATAAACTGTCATGAAATTTCAAGTCTGGTATGTGACAGGTCTGCAGTTTCAGAAACAGGAGTTTAACACTTCTGGGAAGCCATGATCCCGTAGTGGCAGCCTTCCCAGCATGAAGTATTCCTGTCTTGTCAAAGAAACTTTGAAAGGAACAAATGCTATTTCATCAGTATCTTGAAAAGCGCTGCGTTAGTTGCATTTTGTATCTTATTTAAATAACATAGAGAAATTGTGTTGTATGATGGCCTAGCAATTAAAGGACAGAGTTGGCTGTCATCTTTGTACCATTGCCTAGCTGGTGTCTGTCTATCTAGCTGCCAGAAGTTCTTTGTGTTGCTGAGCACAGAATTTCTCCACAGGCAAAATCCCATCCATCTTTTATTCCATGCCATAGACAGGATAAAGTGTTTGTTCCAGGTTGTTCTGTCCCCTTTTTTTAGGCGCCTTCCAGAAATTAGGCCAGAAGAGAGAAGCCTCCCGCAGATGGTGCCCGCGTTTATTCTGGAGGGCTGACAGCCAGTTTGCTGCCATTCAGCGATCTACGCCGTGGTGGCATAGATTTTTGCCACATGCAGATTTTTCTGGTGTTTTGCTGTATTTCCAAAGGAAAATAGTTTAGGAAAAAAAGAAAGCAAGCTGAACACTGTTGCTGTTACGAGTTCGGATGGGTAGGCAGTGAGCATAAAACATTAATCTCTGTTACGTGGTTGTATTTTTGGTCTCATGCCTAGTTGAGGTGCTGTATTGCTGTGTCCCAACTAACTGTTACCTGGTGTCTCAAAATGTCCAGGCAGATTGATTCTGTAAGGGGCAATTTCCATCCAGCATGCCTTCCATCTGGATTCAAATATAAGACAAGAAAATTAATCTTGTGTTACTTATTTCCTGAAAGAAAACCTTCTGTTATAGGACAAGTAGTGTCTTGAGGTCCTATTCATTATCTGATGGATCTATGCAGAGTTACTGTATGTCACTGATTCTCTGTGCTGATGTTTTCTGATATTTGTTATTTTTGTATGTGAAGAGTTCACTGGAGGAGGCCTGCCTTGGACAAATATAACAAATGATTTCAGTGACTGGTGTTAGGCTGCTTGTCTCTTTCTGTCCTGCTTAATAATATTCAACACTTTTCAGGTAGCAGTATACTTCTATATAGCTAAAATTCCTTGTGCACAAGAAATGAGAGGAAATACTGGAATGGTTGCTGCTTTGTCATCAGGGAGTCCTAGCCATCAGGAAGCACTAAAGTAGCATCTCTTATGATCTTGTTTAGAACCTAATTATGAGGTTTTTCTCCTTTCAGAGGCCACGTGCAGGGTATGAGCTTAAAGCAGAGGACTATGCTACTGATGCATTATGAAAAGAGCCTTGGTGGTGCTTACAGGAACATCCCTGCCAGTGTGAAATGCCTGTAGCACTACGGACTAGGAGGTCTAAGTAAGGACCGGAGGGTGACTCCAGAACCCCTGGAAGGTCATATTCCCAAGCAGATGTACCTGTCAATCTTGACCCAAAAGGAGAACTATATGTTGGCTTTTCTAAACGAGCAAGATAGGACTTGTCTTCACTTGATATTAATCTGAGGTCACTAATCTCTCTCATGCATGCAAAAATATCTGTGAGTGTCAATGACAGACAGGCTTCAGCTGGATGACCTGGAGAGGTGTGGATGGAGCTTCGGAGCTGCTCAAGCTACTTATTACTTTACCTTGAGTGATGAAAGTTTCCCATTCTTAATGCTAGCCTCACCTTCATTTCAAAACCCTATGTCCTTTGGATTTCTCTGCACCTCCCAGTGTTGATTTTCAAACATTAAGGAACTTGTACCTTTATGTAGGTGATTCATTCCTTCTCTATCACTTCTCTCCTGACGTTTGAAATTGAATTTTGCAGAGGTACCACTTGCCTCTAACTGATAAGAAATGTTTGTTGCTGGCAAGATGGATTTTCCGTCTTGCTCCTCTCCTCTCTCCCTTTATCTGCCCCCTTTTTGCATTGTTCTTGCTGTTCTTTGTCTTCATTTTTGTCTTCTTTCTTCCCACACCTTTCCTGTCTACTCTTCCTCTACTTTCTCCTCTGTTCTTTGTGTCCTGTCAGTCTCCTTCTACAGATGTTTCTTCTGCTCAGCCTACTTGCCTGAATCTCTCAGCTTGGAGCTGATGCAGTAGCTATACAGACTGGAGAAAAGAAAGCCCAGCTCCCTCCTGCTGGCTCTGGCCTGTGTGTCACAGTCAGTTCTTGGGTCTCTTTTCCAGAAGCATGTTGTTTTCATTGGCTTTTTCAATAGGAATTTTTTTTCCAGTCAAAAAATTTTTTGATTGCTTGGGACGAGCACGCGTGGTTTAAGAGATCCTGGTTCAAGCTGTTGCCTTCCAATTTCCAGAGCGGACTTATTCCCTCGTTGCTATTTCTTGTTAGAGTTTCATGTTGTATAAATATTTCAAGGCTAGTTGAAGCCAAACAAACTCTAGGCCAAACAAATTGTAGGTTAGGCATTCACCTGGAACAAGGAGACCACAGGGACATTAATGAGTTAGCCACTGGGCGAGCTGCCACTCTGGAGTCTTTATTTACTTGTTTTATATCGTGACCTTTCTTCCCTTCCTAAAGTGCAGGAGAAATAAATACCTTTGGAAGCAGAGAGTTCTTTTCACCTACCCTCTGGGTGTAGCCATGAGGTTCTTGGGAAGGACCAGATATGGATTAACCCAAGCTCTGGGGAATGCTATGATCTTTGCTCTGTTCTATGTGGGTCTCGAGGAGTTAGGTTTTTCCAGTGGGAGCAGGAGGGCGTTAGCGGGGGGATTTCTACCGAGTGTGGAGTAAAGCAGAGATGGAGTTTGAAAAACCTTGCATCGGTCTCACTTGAAGAAGGGTTTAGAACAGCAGCCCAGATCGTGAGACTGGGTGGACAGAGGGAAATGGAGAAATGGAGCTGAAAGATGAGTGATGGGGGAAAAGGGGAGGGAGGGAGAGTATCTGGGTATGCTGGGGTAGCTACTGTGGCCGGCTGAGGAGACCCAGCAACGGAGCAGGACAGACTCGCTATCAGGGAAGATGGAGATGCTGAGGTGTGCAGGGGCTGGATCAGTGCTGGAAGAGGGAACGCATCGCCGTGGCACGTGGGGCAGCAAAGAGGTGGGCCTGGGAGAGGCTGGAGCTTGAAGCTGCATGCGGAGGCTGCATGGCAACTTGGAGTCATCTTCTATCCTGTGCACTTCATGGCTTACAGGACGGGCTGAGGGAGAAGGAGAAAGGTACCGCAGCCCTTCTCCCTGGGCTGCACTGCTGCCCCAGCATCCCTGGCAGCCTGCCTTTGTTAGCAGCGCTTGTCGGGCTCACACCGGCACCTGTCAGAGCTGAAAGAGTTCTGAACTGTGTGGCTCCTTTGTTTAGTGGGAATCACAGAGGCAAAACCGAGAACAGCAATACTGAAAAGCAACCCCCCATTGCCTTTGGCTTTAATATCATCTTTTCGTGTGTGTGTGTGTGTGCTTGACTGTTACTCTCAAAGGATAATTCATTAAAAAAGTTTGTCAGAAAATGTAACCACATGAAGTGACTTGCAGTCTCTCACTACTGTGACTGTGCTGTTCATTCAGGATGAGACACTTTTATCAAGTCTTTAATTTATCTCAGAGTTTTATTCCATCATTGCTCCATTTCCAGTTCTATTTTTATAATAGCAAGACTTTCTTTTATTTACATTGGTGAAGCCTTGAATTCATAAACTGCCAGAGTGATTTTAATGTAGAATAAGGCTTTATCACTGCATATAAATATATTTAGCCTGAGATTCATTCCCAGTAACCTTTTGCAGGCTCAGAATAAATGTAACACTTTTTATGTGTACATACCACTAGATTTAAAATGAGATTTATGCCATTCGTTGCCGTTGTTAGAGAATGGTAGGAAATACGGGGGATACTTTCCCACTGTTTCAGGCTGCATCACTTCAAAATAATAAACCATTCTCTCCTACTTCAAAGTAATTTTATAGATATATTTAAAGAACACCGTGAGTTTGTCTACTGCATTTGTAAGCTTTATATTAAGCCAGAAAAAAAGACACTTTGGAAAATGTTTTTTATTCGTTATTGTTTGTATTAAAATACAGTCTGTGGACCATGACCAGCATCAGAGCTGATGTGTGTGCTCTGTGCTGAGCGTTGCTAGTTAAGGGATAGTTGATGGCAGAGACGGTATATAGTTAGAGACTCCAGACAGAAGACATTTTCTCATTCTTCTTCCTTGTTTTACAGGCAGGATGTTGTCACACGGAGATATTCAGCCTCCTATTGCAGTGTCTTATTACCAACTGAGAAGACAAGTTTCTGAGGGAGGTTAGTCAAGGTCACAAAGCAAGTCTACAGCAGATCCAGGACCGAGCCCCAGATTCCCACCAGGTCCAGCATGCACATTGACTCAGGTAAAACTTCCTTGAGTGTCTTGCCTGCTGCTGGAGTTTTCCTTCAGCTTATTCAATTTTATTGGCAAACTTGTTTGGTCCCCTCCTTGAGCAGATATTGCTGATGCTACCCTTTCTCTTGGAAAAGTTTGGAGAAGTTGTGTCTGGTGCTATTAGCTCTGCAGGAAGCGTTCCAATCGATTTATCAATTGTGCTGTAAAATGAACTGTGCAACTGCTGTATTTTTATTAGAGAAGTGACACAGACAGATTTTTGTCACAAGATTCGCTCGATAGCTGTTTCACCAGGAACTAGGAGTGCCTTTCAAGCAAGAGCGCCTCTCACTTATGGATATCTTTTCTTCTTTATACTTTTTTTGTTACAAAAAATATATGGTAACTAGCAGCTTATGTGAAATTGTTAGTGGCTGAAGCTTTCTGACCTGCATGGGAGAAGTACAGAAAAAGCTGAGGGAACAGTGTGTGGGTTAGCAAGCCTGTGCCTCCAAGCTGCTTTAGTGCTGTTTAAGAGAAAGATGAGTTCTGATGGAAAGTAACACCCCTAGGATGACATTGTGGGTACAGGGGTGGAAATAGCTAGTCACATCCATCTTCTCTATAGGAAATACTGACAGTGTTCAGCCTGTGGTGTCCATCTCATAGAACCTAGAATGGTTCGAGTTGGAAGGGACCTTAAAGATCATCGAGTTCCACCTGCCCTGCCCTGGGCAGGGACACCTCCCACCAGACCAGGTTGCTCAAAGCCCCATCCAGCCTGGCCTTGACCCCCTCCAGGGATGGGGCAGCCACAGCTTCTCTGGGCAACCTCTTCCAGTGTCTCACCACCCTCACAGCAAAGAATTTCTTTCTGGTATCTCATCTCAATCTCCCCTCTTCCAATTTAAAACCGTTCCCCCTTGTCCTGTCACTGCACTCCCTGACAAAGAGTCCCTCCCCAGCTCTCCTGTAGGCTCCCTTCAGGTACTGGAAAGCTATGAGGTCTCCCTGAAGCCTTCTCTTCTCCAGGCTGAACAACCCCAGCTGTCTCTGCCTGTTTTCACAGCAAAGGTGCTCCATCCCTCTGATCATCTCCGTGCCCCTTCACTGGACCCGTTCCAACAGGTCCATGTCCTTCCTGTGCTGCGGACTCCAGAGCTGGACACAGTGCTCCAGGTGGGGTCTCACGAGCGCAGAGCAGAGGGGCAGAATCACCTCCCTTGCCCTGCTGGCCACGCTTCTTTTGATGCAGCCCAGGATGGGGTTGACTTTCTGGGCTGCCAGTGCACGCTGCCGGCTCATGTTGAGCTTCTCATCCACCAACGCCCCCAAGTCCTCCTCCTCAGGGCTGCTCTTCTTGGGGGTTTGTACCCAGTGTCTGCACAAACCAACAGAAAGAAGCAAGCATTGTGCAGGGAGACTTCAAGTGAATGCACAGGGACTTGCAGATTCTGTGCAAAATGCCTGGCGGTGCACAGATTGGAGAATATTGGATACTGCTGCGTGTGTACGTGACTGTCACTTTCGCATGCAGAATACAAAGGTGTGAGTTCCATCTCCTGTGTGCATTGCATGCTCGTGAGTGGGTGTTTGGTATTTATTACACCTTCCTGAGCCAGTGCCTCCTGTGCACACCACATCTGGCTCGGGGGAGGGGGGGAGTTGGTTTCCCTGTGTGCACCGTGTACTCAAAGACGCTTTTTCCATAGACAATACCCAATCTTTGTCATTATTATGGAGTCAGGATTCCTGGGGAGACTATTACTGAGCTTTTCTGGGTCAGGCCCCATCATGATAAATATCAGTGATGTTCCTCCGAAGTCAATGTACTGGCACTGATTTAAGGTTTGACCTCTTCTTACCTATATTGTTCTGTGAATGTGTTTCTATCACTAATGTACTCCACTAACTGCCTGCTAGATATATTGGGATAGGTTACCAATCAGCTTCTTCCATGACTGCTTTTAGAAAATGCATTCCTCAGACTGTTTTTTATTACCTTTGTTCTCTCCTTTCTGGCAGATTGTGCTTTTGATGTGTTTGTAATCATGTATTATTCCTTCAAGGAAGTGTTTGGAATCTTCTTCCACTTCTAAGGCAAGCTGTCAGCTCTAGGGCTGTTACTAGTTTTGCACTCTTGCTTTGTACAGTTTTAATTTAAAGGGCAATTGCTTTTTTCTTTTCTTTCTTTCTTTTCTTTTTTTTTTTTTTGGCCATGGAATTTTACTGTTTTTCCTTTTTTGGGTTTCCTTCCTTCCCAATCGCAGGAGCTTTGTTCTATGATTAGTGTCCTGATTGACAGATAATGGAATTGAGCCACAGTCCCTTAAGTGCAAGAGCTTCCTCATTACCCATTGCATCTGGCTGTATTTCATAGTATTATAAAGAGATTTTATTTTGCCTGGGTAAAAAAGAGGCAGTAATTGAATTCATGCTAAAATATTTATTTTCCTGCTCATCCTATCCAACACTAGCAGATGGCTGATAGGCACACGGTGCTTAAAACTTTGAATGAGGTTTGTAACGTTATTTAAAAAAAATAAATATCTGGCTGGCTTTTGATTCAGTCTTGATACAAAGCGGAAGATTGGTGGGTATTGTCTAGTTTGAATTCAACATGTAACTGGGACAAGCCCCAGTGACAACAATAAACTGGAAAGGTTTTCTTTTTTTTTTAAAATTTAGACTTATTTTTTTTTTTCCCCTGTATGCTGAAGCCAGGTGGGAATGTTACGGTAATCTCATCGGATCACTTGAATGTCACACAGTTTCATCCGGAGATTCCTCTCTTTCATCTTTCGGGTTTGATTTGGCACAGCTCTCGAGTTTAGCTGTCGGCCACCTAGACAGTTTCTGGACACTTGGGCACATACAGACAGTGTATTTCGGTGGATTGTTGATGTTAATAACTAAAACCACCAGCATGAAAATGGTTTGCGAAGGGTAGGGCCAGTTACTTCCCTGGAGCAGGTTCAGAAATATTTTCACTATGAAAAGCACTTAAGGCACACATAAGGAATTCAGGTGCGTATCTCGGTTTATGCCCCAGCCCCGGCAGGCTTCTTGGAGCACATTCAGAGCACAACAAAGCCCAAGAGTTTGAATCAGTGGCAGGGACAGGCATATGGTGGCCTCTGGATGCTGTCACACTTGGTGGCTAAACATCTTCCTCCTCTGGTGCCTGTGGTGGGATATTTTGTGGAGTGTCACCTCTGCCACTACCAAGCAGCTTTCGGAAAGACTTTTTCTGCTGTTGTGCACAGTAAGATCTGGGCAAGCAGAGTGGAACACTCTCCTCATCACTGTCACTCAGCGGGGTGTCCTGGCACCACACAAAACAGTGAAACTCCAGGAGGAAAAAAAAAGAAAGGAAAAAAGAAAGAAACCTGGCAAAGTCTAAGCGTATCCTTCTTCGTGTGAATTTGGCTGAAGCGTCTCATTAATTCTGCCAGGAGATTGATTTTTATGCCCTAGATTTACTCTTTTTTTTTTTTTTTTTGACTTCTAACAGGCTAAAAATGGTTGTTATTCCAAACAGGAGGACAGTAGCGGAACCAGCTCTGGAGCAGAGATATTGCAGTCAGCTGAGGATGTAACGTAGGAATAGAGAGTGGCTCCAAATGCCTGTCTCAGCCAGTACTTTCCCCACAGCAGTAGCCCCTTGCAGATGCTCAGGAGGGAGTTTAGCAAGCATAACATGTTCTGAATGACCTGTCCCTTGGCTAGCTTCCTGGCTTCTGGTAGTCACTGACTAAGGGATGCAACCGGGCTGCTGTATTTAGTAGTACCTGAGAGACCTGGGCTCCAGGAATTTGGCTAGTTCGTTTTTTAATCCGCTTATTTTTCAGCTTGTGTGATACCCCATTGTGCTGTATGGAAGGAGTTCCTCTTGTTTCATCTGAACTTGCTGCATCGTCATTTCGCTGGATGCCTGCATCTGGCTGATAGGAAAAGCGGCACACAATAGTTGTGTATTCATCTTCCCCCACTCATGATCTTACAGACCTCTATTAAAATACCCCTCCACCATCTGTTGGGCAGAGAGGAACCTGATGAACTTCAATAAAGGCAAGCGTAGGGTGCTGCACCTGAGGAGGAGTAGCCCCCTGCACCAGGACAGGTTGGGGG
>VXAK01000712.1:148099-226681 GCA_013399435.1 Arenaria interpres
ACAATTCCATGATTCTGTGAACGGTTTCAAAGAGTTTTTTGATCCCATTTTTGCCAAGGCTCATGGCAGAAGGACAGTAGCTGTGTCTGATGTCTGTTGAGGAGGCCCTCAATTTTTTTTTTTGAATGTCTGATAAATCTTCCATATTTTTATTTCTCCTTTTAGTGTGATTAGTTACCTAGTACAGAATTTAAATCTGGTAAAATTACGTAAGCAGTTAGCATCTGCCTTCCTAAAGGTAGCGCAGCGAGCGCGACAGAGGGCATGAGAAGCAGACAAGGCTGACAGCGTTGACTGCAGCTGGAAATGTTGCTTGTGCTGCTTTGCAGCTGATTTCCAGTGGAGATCGGTGTCAGCAATTGTGTATGGACGTGCCTGACAGTTGCAATGGCAGCTTTAACCTTCTCCTTCGCTTGGAGTTAGCTGTGTCCCCTCCAGCTCTTCCTCATTTGGCAGACCTAAAGAGGTGTTTCAGGAGTTTTTCAGACATGGCCTTAACAGGGCGTTGATACTCTTCTACTGGATGCTAAAAGTGACGTTTAGACACAAGAAAGAGGGATTTTACCAAGTGCTTGGGTGACCTGAGTCACGGCAGCCTCCATTCCTACAGGGCACTTGGGTGCACAGTCCCACTTGCCTGATTACCTGCTCTACAGAGTTCTGGTTTGCTGGGAAAAGAGAAATTGGCATTTAAATTTATATTTAAATCCAGGGAGGTGCCTGGTAACATCTGTAAGTGAACAGACACCTTTGAAACGTGTTCCGTTGTGCCTGTCCTGATACTTCTAGTCATCTGTCTTAGTTTCATTTACCCGTGGGACCATATCCTCTGTGAGGCATCTCCTGTTGTGTGCTGAAGCTCATTGGGGTATAAGGGCGCTCTCAGGATATCCCTCTTTCTGTGATGTTTCCCTGCTAGGGAAAGCAGCTTCTCTGCTTGTCACTGGTGTCCTCGTTATTCGTACGAAAATCCTTGGAACCGGGGGTGGGGAGCCCCTGTGCTTTATCACCCGCGGGCAGGCCCAATGGACTAGGGTGGCTTAATGTGGCATTGGCTTGGTACGTCACCTAGGAAGGCTGTAACTAATCTGCAAGGTGCTTATGGGACAGCTATTTGCACTGGCACTGGGTGTCCACGGCTTTCCGGAGATTTTGCAGGTGTAGAAATTAGCTGCCTGGGTGGGAATTTCAGACTTGGAAAATACAGAACTAATATTTTTGGGAACGGCTTTGATTATCGTGTATATCGGTCAAAAGGAAAACTGAGCTGCTCATAATTTTCTTGGCTGCGTTAATTGGAAGTAAGGCTAGAATAAGAGAGGAGAGCAGGATTTGTTGTTTGCCGTTGCCAGTGTTGTCATTGCTGGCCTCAGTCAATCATATTGGGCAATGGTTGGATGCTCCAGCGGTAAAGGCAATACTGTAACCACTCTGAAATGTGTTTCTTCCTGTTTGAATGTTATCCAGACCCTCAAAATTATTTTAAAATCAAGTAAGTCTTCATCTTTGAGCAACCTGGTGTGGTGGGAGGTGTCCCTGCCCAGGGCAGGGGGTTGGAACTCGATGATCTTTAAGGTCCCTTCCAACTCCAACCATTCTATGACTCTATGATCGGTGAATTCATTGTATGAAAGAAGTGTGTCTATACACAACGTTGTGCATTGTTTCTGATCTTTACATTTCACTCTAGTTCGTTTATGTTAATTTTCTTAAGAAAGTACCTGAAATCTGCCAATGAACAAAGAAGGATACGTGCCAAAGCTTTGCCTTCAGCACTTTTTTCAGTTGGTGTTAATTTTTGAGCCATTATTCGAGCAGCTGTGGGGGTCAGGAGGGTTCAGACAGGCTTCTTCTGTGCCCCTTGCACTCCCAAGAATGCGGTGAAGGAAGTCTGCAAACTATTAAGCGCTCGGCAATGCCTTCGAGTTGCATTAGGTTATAACCGCATCAGCTGCGTGATTAAGAGGAAGTGACAGGTAAGCAAAATGAGAACAAAAGGCTCATACTGTTAGAAGCAAATGTCACCGTGTCATACACACCGTACACGTGTACCGATGCTCCCGCTGAACTTCTGCACAAGAGAAAGAAGATACGAGAGAGGGAATATCTGCCTATTTGTCGATGCGCGTTCATGTTGTGTGTTGGACACACTGATGCTTATATATACACCTATAGAAGCATACACACATATAGCTCATCTATATGTACCTGTTTCTGCATGTGGAAAGCAATATACCTGTGGAATTGTGGCACAGGTGGTAACGGTATGTCGGACCTGTTGGAACGGGTCCAGCGGAGGGCCACGAAGATGATCAGAGGGATGGAGCACCTCTGCTGTGAGGACAGGCTGAGAGAGCTGGGGTTGTTCAGCCTGGAGAAGAGAAGGCTCCAGGGAGACCTTAGAGCAGCCTTCCAATATCTGAAGGGAGCTCCAGGAGAGCTGGGGAGGGACTCTTTGTCAAGGAGTGCAGGGACAGGACAAGGGGGAACAGTTTTAAATTAGAAGAGGGGAGATTTAGATCAGATATTAGGAAGAAATTCTTTGCTGTGAGGGTGGTGAGACACTGGAACAGGTTGCCCAGAGAAGCTGTGGCTGCCCCATCCCTGGAGGGGTTCAAGGCCAGGCTGGATGGGGCTTGGAGCAACTTGGTCTGGTGGGAAGTGTCCCTGCCCAGGGCAGGGGGGTTGGAACTCGATGAGCTTTAAGGTCCCTTCCAACTCCAACCATTCTGTGATTCTAAGATAGAGCATAGTGTTGCCTTCGTACAACCCACTGGTCTGTTTACTGGTTTGAAGTTTTTTGTACAGGCATTATTTTTTCTTTTACCTTTTGGAAAGGTAATTATCAAACTTTCAAAGGTTTTGCTTCTTGGTTTTCTTACAAGTTCCAAATTAATCCAAGTAAAATATGAAGGTTAAATACTGAGCGTAGAAATTACTATGTTTATACTTTTCTAAATGAGTATTCTTGATGTGTGTTGTGTCATTTTAGAATAACATTTTTTTAAAGTTACAAGTTCTACAACTACGAGAGGTTTCACAAATACAGTTTGATAGATGCTGGTCTATAACACATGCGAAGGGATGGACATACCTGAAGTTGGCACTCCTTAGTCAAGGGGTTATCTGCTTAGACTCACAACCTGGAGTGAGTCAGAAGCCTGGCAGCCCATTTTGGGGTGTGTGAAAGAAGGTGAGACTGTGAGAGGCCCTGACCAAAGCACGTGTCTCTTCCTTGTGCCCGACTGTGTCTGGGGAGAGCGGAGTGCTGCTCATCTGCTGTTTCAGAACCACTCTTGCCAAGCCCACAGGCTGCTTTCAAAAAGTCTCCACTCAGCGAAGGGTCACAGGACATAGCACGTATTTCAGAGCCATGAGGGAGTCGTACAGAGGCAGAAGGTGGAGAGGTTTGTTGGTGACCCCACCGTTACATTGCCAGCTCAGACCTGAGCTGAGCGTACAACAGGACAAACTGGTGCTGTTGGTTTCCTGCTTGCGTCCTTCCTCTCATATCTTGGGATTTTAATTAACCCGCAGAACGTGAGGACTGCCATACTGCCAGCCACTGAGCAAGGATGGGACACCTGAAATTCTTGAGCATCACCTGCAGGTTTGGCTATTCCATGCTGTTCTCTTTGTTCACAGGGTAGGCAGCGTTCCAGCCCTCCAATTACTCCTATTGCTGTCACTGTGGTCCCGCATAACCGCTGTCGGGGTTAGGAGGAGAGTTCAGTTTATATTTTTAAAATATCAGAACTTAGATATCTATGCGAACATATACACCATATACAAATAAAAGAGAAAATATGAAAAAGCAGAGATTGCAAGTTGAGCATTCAAAGTAAGACAATGTTCAGGAGATAAGGTCACCTAAGTAACATTAATTCCCCTGTCTGTTTCTAACCGGGACTGTCATACGCTGTTAATGGTAGCATTCGCAGAGGAAGGAGGAGTAGGGATTCACACAAGATGTTCTCATAAATCCTAAAGAAGAGTGGAACTTTGCATCCTTGAGATGCCCAAGTTAAGTACATTTAGAAAATATATAGAGTAGCTTGAATCTGTCTCGTCGTATTTCCACAGGTATAAAATGAAAATGCCATTCAGCTTTCCTGCTACCATAAATAAAGGTTAAATCCATGTATATCATTCACTCGTAGGCGCTTTGGAAGGAGGTTTCTTGTACCAGTAACAGCAGTCAAATGCTTTGTGCTGCTGCTGGATATGGTATTTTCGTTTCTGTATATATTTATACTATAATAAAACCACAAAAAGACAGAGCCAACACCTCCCATTGTGCGAGCACCCAACGTGCGTGCAAACACGGGAGAAAGAGCCGCTGCTTTTATTTCAATTCCAAAAGATTATCTTCTTAAAACTGTTCTTTCTGAATTTTCTAATCATGTGGCCAGAAAATCAAGACTGATGAAAGCTCAAGTGGCCAAGGAGAAAAATCTTCAGTAATTTATTTTCCCCCAAAAGAGATCACAGATGTTTAGTATTGGCATACCAGTTTATGGATGGTTTGAAGCTGGTTTGAGTGCCCGCCACCAAGGCACCAGAGCTGGTCGAGCAGGCTGCCAGGGATACATTTCTGGTTGCGACTGAAGTTAGTGGCTGAGCTTCTCTTTATTTTGCTGGAGCCAGAATTTCACACAGGTGTCTGACTCTGCAACTTCGTATCTTGGGATGCTGTATTGATTAATATTGTACAAGAGATGTGTATCTTCTTGTTTTTTTCTAGCGAGCGTACCTGTACAAGTCAAATATTAATGCCTAGGGTATTCTGTAAATAGCGTTCATAATCCTGCTCTGAAGCAACTTTCTGTGAAGCCATTTTCCACTCTGTTTCGTAGAGAAAAACAAATATATAACAGAACTCTGAAACTCCTTTCCAATATTTCATTTGCCGGCTTTCAAGCGTCATCCAGGGAGCAATGAGACAAGAAAAGAGTCTTTTCTTCCTTCAAGGTCTGCAGTGAACAGTGTAAAGCCACGCACAATGGATTTGGAAGAAGCTTTATATATTATGACAAGCGAGTGTATCTCCAGGGTGCTCTGCTGTTGTGGAATGTAGTTCTAAGCCAAATCATCCATTAAGTCACTGAATGTGATAAAATTTCTCAGATTCCTGGAGATGAAAAGCAGATGAAGAGACACCGATGACTCAGTTCTTGCGAGTGCGATGAAGCAAGATCGTCAGCCTAAATTGTCCCTATTAATCAACAGTGTAATCTCGTAATGATAGCCTCTGTGATTCTGCAGAGCTTTGGGACTCCGTTGGGTGGAAGGACTCTAACTGACAGATTTAGGGTCATGTACTTAATCTGAGTCTCAAACTGTTCCAGCTAAAAAAACCAAGCATAGGTACTCCTTGCTCCTGGGGAGGTGTTCACACGATTAGGAAACGCATGATTATGGTGCTGCTTCTACACACAGGGAGAAATTTTTCCTTTTTTTATTATATTTTTTTCTTACATCCTCTGCTATCTTAGAGTTTCTCTTTTCTTCTTACTAAGCCCTGAAATTCATCCTTTCAAAATTTGCCATGCCAACCAAAGGCGGGGATGGCTTTGTGGCTGTATTTCTGTCACACTACAGATTATTTAACTTCAGCGTACCGGCACTGATGTACATTCGTACATCCATAACTTTCATGTTGTCTTCCAGTATTGATTAAAGAATAGTCTGATAAAGATTTTTAAAAGGAGAAAAAGCTGCTTTCTCACTGATAATCAGAGGCCAGTACTGCTGTTGGTACTTTACTTGCAATGCTTGCCATCCAAGGGATAGTAAATACCTTCTTTAATCTTTTTTTTTTTTTTTTTAATTTGCTGTCAGCGTGTGTGTATTTGTCTGGGTATTTTTCATACCTGTGATCCTACTGCTTAGATTAAGTCTTTGACTTGGGAAGTTGTATTTTGTTAATCAGCTTTCGTAGGAAAGAGGCACATTTCATTAAAAAAATAAATAAATAAAAAAAAAGATTGCCAAGTTAATTAAGGTTGAGAAACAAAATTAAAAGAAAATATAACAGCCTGAGTAGAAGACAGAAAGTGCAGTGTTAAATATTATGAGAGTCTCTTAGAAAAAAGTGCACTGCAGTGATCAAAATGGCTCATCATTAAAGCATGTCTGTGGGAATTTTTAAAACAGACAGTGCACTTAATAAATAAATAAATTTTCTACTGGGGAAATCTTTGCCACAAGGCAACTTCTGTGTGCATTTAGGTACAGTGCCTTCCAAGGACGAGGTAGTAATTCCAGTCCTGGCAAAGTGTGCTGTCTGTTTTGGATAGCCTTAGAGAGAGGCGAAGGAGTGAAAAACAATCGAGTCTTTTGCGGTTAATAACACCAGAAAATGTGAGACTGCTAAGCTCTGTGCCCGGGCATTAATCTTGGTAGAGAGAGAATACAGGGAGAGCTGATCCTCCAAAGACTGCAAGGTCACTTAGGCTCACGAATATACTAAAAAGTCTACCCTAGGAGCTGTGGAAAGGGGTAGCTGAAAAGTTGGGGGGGGGAGACAGACACACACGACCGGAGGTAATTCCCAGTGTGTCTTAGGTCACTTTGCTGCAAGACACAATCTCCGGTACTAAAAATGCCCTGCACACGCCAGAGCTTGCTTCAGCATATGACATCCAGTTTGGTAAGGTCTGATGACAGGCACAGAATTAACTCGGGCTGCTGCTGTGGGCATGCCTGGAAGCTGCGGACGGCTCCCAGCAGCACATCAAGATACTTGCCCCATCTGTTTGGGAGAGAAATAGCTGTCAGCGTTGCCGCTTGAAACAGCACCGATAAATTCAGGTAGAAACTGAACAGGCATTTCAGTAGTTTCCCTCGTGTCTAAATTTAAATGTTGCTCTAGTTTTTCTTTGTTAAACTCAAGTCACCGAAGGCGGGGAGGAAATAGATGAGATTTTTATGACGTTCGTTAGGGTCTTCTTTAAAATAATACAAAACCGACAGAGTTAATTCTGACGAGCAGTTGTGCGTGTTTCCATTGCGGGCTGTTTCTGTTGTGTGTGAAATTCTATAGGCGGAATTTAGTTTTACTATAGTCTGTGATGTGACTGAGAAATCCTATAAAGTTGTTCTGTTTTCAGTTTTACAGGGCTTACATCTAAGAGATGTAAGGGTTACAACCCAAAGCCACCTTCCTTGGACAATATCCTGTCCTCAAGTAACTGTTCCTGTAAGTGCAATTACTGTTTTCTGGGTATCATTCATGTATAGTTTGCTCTTAGGATCTGATTTTTTTTCAAAAAACAAAAGGAGTCAATCCTCTTACACTAAAGAATAGCACAAAGTAATCCAAAAGAAGACCTCGTAATACTTTTTGCACCCACGCTAATGACTCCTGATTAGGAACCCGTGCGGGGATGTTATCCTGATTGGTGGGAAATTGGTGAAGGAAATAACCAATTTTCAATCAACATAATTGGTTGCTCAGGAGGTTTGAAATCTAGAGAAATGCCATTGCATCTTCTGCAGCTGTGTTAAGAGATTCTTCTGGAACAGCAAATAAATCGATGGTAAGAATTGCACATTTCCAAAAATATTTACGCTTATGAGTAATTGTTTGTAGAAAAGTCACATGACATTTTAAAAATCCCTAATGTTGTAGTCTTTTCGGTCATTGTTAAAGATCGGTGAGTCCAAATTCCGTGAAAGATATTTTAAAAAAACAGCAAGTTCAACCGTCCCGCCCGGCAAATCAGTTTCTAATGGACTTCTGTAGCTTTTGAGTTCATTTTTTAATTTGTTTAATGGGGCTTCGGTTTTGGAGTACGAATCCACAGTGGAGTGGTACCCAGAACGTGGTTCTCTCCATCTTCTTCTGGGTATTAAGACATGCTATTTACATTACGCCGCCATTATGCAGTCTCATGTATGGTTGGCAGTGGTGATGAGCTAGAAGCAGAGCAAATGCAAATGGAAAAGCTATTCTGTCCACAGAGTGTACTCTCTGTGATGACACTTTCTGGTCTTGAGCTGGCTATAAACCCATTAAAGTCCTAGAAGTCAGAGTGTCTGTGCTGGCTTACCCAGCTGAGACTTTGACCCAACTTTGTAATTCATTAGGCGTTTTGATTGCATGGCCTGATGTTTTCCCACTCTAACCTGACTGCATTCAATAGATAAATAAATTAAGAAATAGTAAATAAATTCCCACAGAAAGCCAGTGTAACTCTTAACTGCTTTGAGCTGGGGTTTATCAGTGTTTGAGGAACAGAAACGGGACTATCTCTTTACTAAACACGTCAATCAGAACCAGTTCAGCTGAAGCTTTTCTTGCTTAATACCTGCCTGTGAATTGAAGGTGACCCAAAGCCACCTCCTTGAACAAGTCAGCTGCTCCATGGCAGTAAAGCTGGGGAGCGCAGCCGAGCGTGTGGCACCACCTCCAGCTAAGACCTAGCCGTGGGACAACAGGACAGATCTGCCACCTTCCTGCCTCTGAATTGTGAAATTGTAATTGGGTACATGTGTCCTAGAGGAGAAAGTTGCTGGATATACATGGTCGTATGGATGTATCCTCACGCGTTCTTCCACTGCAGGTTCTCCTCCCTTAAATCAGCCAAGGCGTGGAATGGCCGTGCTGTACCTGGGCATAAACTATTTTTGCCTTGCTGTGCTTCCCAAGCACTCCCCGTATCACCTTGAGCTGTCCACTCAAGTGGAAAGAGAAGTTTCACCACCCACCTTCTAAAATTATAGTTTCCATCTATTAAAAGAAAGAGGCTCGAAATCCTTTTGAGAGGATAAATAGCACAGAATGCTTTGATTCATATCTGTGTGCTGGGAATTTCACACGTCAAGTAAAATACCATGAATACATCATTATTTTGACAGCTTTGTGAAGAAGGGAGGGCAGGAGGATCGCATGCCATGGATTTAATTTCTGCAGTTTTACAGCTTTGTGTTTTGCAAAAGAATCAAATCCTGCCATCGGAGCAGGTGGCAAACTGAAGGGCAAAGTGGAGATACTATATAAAGGCCTGTCAAATCTCATACTTGGCACGTAAGCCCCCACCAAGGGCTCCCCAGCCAGACCTCCTGTGTCTCTCACCTTCTCAGAATAGTATCTTTTGTCTTTTTTTCAGACTTGGCACTTCTAAAGGGCGATTTGAGGGAGGATGGAGCCGGACTCTTTCCAGTGGTTCCCAGTGACAGGACGAGGGGCAACGGGCACAAGCTGGAACATGGGAAGTTCCATTCAAAGAAGAACTTCTTTCTGGTGAGGGTGGCAGAGCCCTGGAAGAGGCTGCCCAGGGAGGGTGTGGAGTCCCCTTCTCTGGAGACCTTCAAGCCCCACCTGGATGCCGTCCTGAGTGATGTGCTCTGGGCAACCCTGCTTTGGCAGGGGAGTTGGACTGGATGGTCTCTAGAGGTCCCTTCCAACTCCAACAATTCTGTGATTCCATGGTTCTCCAGCTGCCAGAGGGTATCACGGAAGAGGAGAGGCTAGATAGCCAGAAGTGGGTGTCCCAGCAAGACTGTCACAGGCAAAAGAAAATATCTGTGCTTTCCCAAATGGAGGGCAGTGAGATGCCCACTGCCACCGTGCCACCCAGCACAAGGAATTTCATGGGCCAGCATTTGGGTAAGCTGAAAATGTTTCTGGAGACACCAGGGCCAAATGCAGTGTTCGTTTAACATAAAACTAAGCTCGTCCACGCAAACATTTATGCAACAGGTTTGTAGGAAACTGTAACTCTTAAAGCATTGAGGACACTTTAATATACTTTTTATTTCCCTTTGAGTCATGCATTTGAGCCTATCTTTGGAATCACAAAATGAGAAATATATTTCTAAAAACAAAGGGGTTTTTCCCTCTCCCACCCTACAACTCCAGAACCTGAGCCTTTACGAAAATAAAAGGTACGTGCATGTATTTGGTTAGGATTTTTAACATAACCTTTTCCTTCACCTTTTGCTCTCGGTTGCCTTCATTTCCTGTTCGTGATCTGAGGCTGTTTAGGGTTGTAGCAAGCACGTCCTTCCTTGTGGAATAGAAACCTGACCTTGTTTAAACTTTGGCATTGGCTTAAAAATGCCCAGTATGTCAGTTGTAGTATTTCGATGTTTTTTCTCCCGTGACCAGCAGAACACAAAAATTACAAGGATAATGCAAGATCATAATTAAAACCAAAAGTGAACTGAAATGTTGTCAAAGCTAGGAAAACTTCAGTAAAGTTCATGTTTTTATGGGCCTGTTATTTTGTACAAACCCATTTTCTTCTTTCCTGTCACATCTCGAGACCTTTTTATAAGGAATCGCCGTCTCTTTTCCCCCTGATTTAAATTCTGCTCTATCTGTTCGGAATATTAGGTATGCCTTAGCAGTGAAATTATTTTAATGATGTGGCTGAGTGCTCATATATATTCAGGCAAGCAAACATAAAATGTTCATTCTTTATATTAAGGGTCTATCTAGAGTTTAGAAAAGGTAATAAATGATAGATTGAAAGCATAGGTGGCTTCAGCAGTGGATGGTGTGTATTACAGAGGTTATTAGCTCATCAGCTGGAGGTGGCGTAGACAGCTGCAAGCCAAAATTGTAAGTGACCTGCACAATGGCTGGACTCCATAACAACTGATTAACTATGTATTAACGTGCAGATTAACTCTATCAACTCTTTATGAAATATATATGTTTGGCACCCAAATAGCAAGCATGGCTGTAAAAGGAGACATAAAATTTCCTTATGAATGGCAGTATATCAGCTCTTATTTTTGTTTAAACGTGGAATGTGATTTGCAAGGGTGCCTATGCCACCTGAGATTTAAGTCCTGTTTTCAGAAGTGGCACTGTGCAGTGCTCGTCTCATTTCCAGTCAGGATTAGGCCTCTTAATCTCTTGAATATATTGCTGTCCTTCTTAATTTACCATTAGACAGAGTGTCCATTTGAAGCCCACAGCTTTTCCTGTGATGTGTGTGTCTAATCTTCCAGTGAAGGGGCTGAGCCATGCAGGGTTGTTGGGAAGCAGCAAGGGGCATAGTGGGAGAGCCGTGTCGGGGCAAGGACCCTGCTTGTCTCAGGGAGGAGACCAGAGGGCAGACCGTGGAGGCGTAGACAAGAGCGGAAAGGAATTCCCTGAAGCTCCAGAGCTGGGCATGGAGCGTGCTCTTCAAAGTCTGAGCTCCCACTGAAAGGAGGGTTGGACTTTAGGTTGTGTTTTTGTAACTGCATTTCATTTTTACTCAGCAGTGAGGGTTACCTCCATACGCAGTTACACTGGACAAAGCTCTGTTGAACTGGCTGGGACAAAAGCATGTAGTTTTTGTAAAGGGGAAGTTTATTCTCACATCTTTTGATCTGCCTCTACCCGGCAGATTTTAGTTATTCCTCTGCAGAGGTACCTTTCTGCTTATTCTCAGTAGCTGTAGATTCCAGTAGCTCCTTCTTTCCATAGATGATCGACCTCTTCCTACCCTCCAGGATGAGAGTAATTCTGATAACTGCATTATTACGGCCCATAACTCTCCCTAGGAAACAGAGGCTTAGGTACCGGCGACCATGGGACAGTCTGTGGTTTCTCGTCCTGCCGCCAGCTGCTGTGCTTTGGAGAAATGGGTGTGAAAGAATTGCCAGATGTAAGGCAGGGAAGGAGTTTCCAGTGCCCAATGCTTCAGCGGCTCCTGTGAGTTCTCTGGGTAGCTGTTCTGAAGGTGAGGAGGGAGACTCATACTTCTCGTAGCATATACCAGTGTTTTACTGCTAAGAAGTTGGTTGTTTTTTTTTCTTCTGAAATGTGGATGTTTCTTGTTGTGACTTAAGCCTGTTATTTTTTTATCCTATCCACCCTGGAAGTGGAGAATAGATTGCTCACTTCCTTTTTTCTGCAACCTTTTATGTACTTGATTACTGCTGTTACATCTCCCCTTAGTCTTCTGTCTGCTTTAGTAGTTGTCCCTGTTTCATGGCCTCCTTTTTTTTCCGATCACAAGGAAAATTCCCTCACATAAAGCGGTTCTGGATCAGGCCCCTTGCTAAATAAAGTTGTGTACTTGAAAACATCATTTTAGTGGTTCAGATGTTACATATTGGGATGGAAAGCATGTGTTATTTAAAATCATGCTTAATGGGCAAAAATGTCATTTGAAATAAGGAAGGTTGTGCCCAGACTGCTTAGAATCATTATTTCTCTTTAGCTCCCCGGTCCTATTTTTTCTGCCGGTGTACCAACACTGTAACTGTTCTTAAATTATTGTAAACTGATCTTTTATTGACCAGGGACAACAAAGCCAGCACAAGACTGCCAACGCAGGAGGCTACAGTGTTGAGACTTGGGTTTTTTGCTAACGGAGTTGTTTATCATCAGATGTTTCCAATAATGGCTCTAGAAGGCATTGATTATTTTTCTGCATTCCCTTCAATTTATAAATTTAGTTTACCAGAGAGTGAGAAAGAACAAAGCAAAGGTATGGGGGGATGGGAATGTTTAAATGATCGTGGGTAGCTTGACTGATTTGTTTTGCTTAGGGTTCTCTCTCCTGCTTCCTGTAGGCTTAGATTTGGGAAAAAAATATCTGAATACATGCAAAATCAGCCCAGTTTCTTCGTTTCTTTGGCTTATTTCTTTGTAACACAGAGAAACGTGAATACAATCACTTGTGTAAGTCAGTTGTGTAAATCTCAGCAAAGGAAAGACTGGGGTAGATAATTATGTGGCAAGAGTTTCAGGATCCTTGTGGTTGATGACCAGCTGCCCTTCTCTTGGTGTGACTGTGTAGAAGAGAGAGGATGCAGAGAGCTCTTCCACATCTGTCACAACAGATGCCTTGTGATCTCTGGAGCATGAGAAAACGTGGGGGTAGCCTCAGATGGGAACACTTTGAGCTCAAGGCGGAGAATGGAGCTGGCTGTTTAAAGAGGACTGGTTGGGCACAAAGAGGCCAATAGTTGTGGCCTGACCTGTACTGGTGTCTGAGGCAAACATAAAAAGCATTGGGGAAGGCTGTGCCAAGGCTGCCCGTGTCCTGTTGTGTCTTGCAATCTGGCCTAACCCCTGCTGGCACTCAGAACATAGGAATGAGACTGCAAAGCTCACGGCTTGGTGCTTAGGCTGGTCAGCAGAGCTCTGTTACCAGATAAAATCTGTATTCCTGGTATTGCTTTACACAGGTTTTGCAGACAAGAAGGACATACTTGTCTACTTTGTCCTGGCTGCTGTGGTCTAGCAGAGGTGGCCCCACCAGGACGGAGGGAAGAGAGACCTTACCAGGGTCGTGGCCAGCTGGGAGAGGCTGCCAGCAAGCAAGGAGAGTGCAGGGCAGCAGGGCATTCCTTCTGCCTGGAGCACGCACTCCAGCCCAAAGGGGATGAGGAAATAAAGGATCTATAAGGTGTTTTCCCATGCTGAGAAACTGCTGAAAGTTGCTGCTCTGGAGCAGTGCAGTATCTCACAGCTAAAATTCATAACTCCCAAGATCAGTTTCCAGATTGATATGTTCAGTATTTCTTCTAGTAAAAATGTTATTTTTATAGGGGATATCACTATCAATGAGTGAGCACGTATATAGAACAGAATCACATGGGATTGGAAGGGAGCTCTGGAGATCATCTAGTCCAACCCCCTGCCAAAGCAGGGCCACCCAGAGCAGGTTGCACAGGAACGTGTCCAGGCGGGTTCGGAATGTCTCCAGAGAAGGAGACTCCACCACCTCCCTGGGCAGCCTCTTCCAGGGCTCTGCCACCCTCACAGGAAAGAAGTTCCTCCTCATGTTTCGGTGGAACTTCTTACATTCAAGTTTGTGCCCATTTCCTCTTGTCCTGTCCCTGGGCACCACTCAAAAAAGACAGACCCCATCTTCTTGACACCCTCTCTTTAAGTATTTATAGGCGTTGATCAGATCCCTCCTCAGCCTTCTCTTCTCCAGACTAGAAAGACCCAAGTCCCTCAGCCTCTCCTCGTAAGGGAGATGCTCCAGGCCCCTCATCATCTTTGTAGCCCTCTGCTGGACCCTCTCCAGCAGTTCCCTGTCCTTCTTGAACTGGGGAACCCAGAACTACTGCCTTTATTCCCAAAGGGTGAAAAGCATACTCTTCTTGGATGGCAGTCCTTAGGCCTGGAGAGCTCAGGGGAACAGAAGGCTGAGGAAGGTTATGAGACCAAGCTGTACATGGTTGAATGTTGCAAAGGCATCAGAAAAAGAGGATTCTGAAAACTGGAGTAGAAGTTATAGAAAATGGTTATTTAAGTTGAGGTCTATGGTCCTTCTGTGAGAAGGGCTTAGCAGCTCACATTCCCATTGTCTTTGGCACTGAAAGTAGATTACCAGGTTCAAGTTGCCTTGGGATAAGCAGATGGAGAAGAGTTTGCTAATCCCCTCCTGCCAGAGTTAGTTTTTTGCCTGTGAACTTTTAGAAATTCTCATAAGCATTCACCTCTGAGAAGAAGTTCTGGATGATAAGAATTGCTAAACTGTGTCTATGGAGTAGATCCTCTTCAGAGCACCTTATGAACCAAGGGTTCGATAGATATTTTAGCAATATCTCTGGCTTTCTCTCTTCTGAGTCATCCAGGAGGGGGAGAACAGTTTGATTTCTCTCTGTAGCCAAGGTAGCTTGCACAAAATCTGTGATGCACAAGTTATATTAAATAAGCAGGGAAGATTCCACATGTGAATTGTTGGTTAGGTTACCGGTATTTTGTTCAAACTTGTCATTTCTCTGTCTTTCCTCATCAACATTAATAAAGTATGTAGTTCAGCAAGTACTGGAATTGAAGTTCAGTATCTTGCAGATGCCTGGCTCCTGGCTAATAATGAATGCTGACTGGGAACATTTGTAAAGATACCTGGTGCTCTTGAGCCTCTACAGTCCATTAAGATATCAGCACAACGCTGGCTGTATTGAGTCCAATTTAATTTTGTGTGACTTAAACTGACACCTCTCCCACTTCGCTGGATTTTATTGCCGTTGATCAGAGGTTTAAAAAGCTAAACCAGGCTAAAAACATTAGGCTTTTTGTCTTTTATACCTGGCTTCTCTTTACAGTTGTCTAGCAGAGCGTCTGCATGCTGATGGAAATGGGAGTCAGTCCTATTTTATGTTAAAAACCTCTGAGATATGGGAGCGTTTGGAAGTTACTAACTTAAGTTTGCCTTGTGCATTCGGTTTCCTCCAGCCAGATTGCACCTGAAATGATTTGGCAGGTGCCCTTGATCTTCTGTCATTGATGGATGCCACTTATCGACACATTTGCATGACATTTTGAGCAGTCTAAATGGATACTTGGGTCCTTTTAGAGGCTTCGACTTTGGATTTTTTTTTCCAGCAATGTAGTCTTGCTGTTGTTCTTAGCTCACGTCGTGAACGTTATTTCCCACACAGTGTGTCACAAGGTCCTGGTTCTATTTATTCAGAATGCTTTTTGCAGCTTCTGTCTCCCTGCTATGAAAGCACTGGGAGAGGGGGGACGTGAAGGCCTCCCGACACTACCCCCTCCTTGGACAAGTTTCCAGGTAAGATGTGAAAAACATGCTAAATGAGATCTTTAAAGGAGCACACTTGGGTGTGGGGAGAGCAATATTGCTCTTTCTTAAGCATGGAAGCTGTAGTGATGTTGATCTGGAGGGAGTCCTGCTGGGTCCCCTGAATGCTCACCTAATCACCAGGTGGGATCTGTCCCTAAATGAAGTCATCTTTATCTGACTGTTTACAGCTCTTGTGCCATACTCATTATTTATTTAATGAAACGTCCCAGTAAAATAGAACAGCCATTCATAAGCCCCTGACAACAAACAATCATGAAAATTGCCTTTGAATTTCCCTAATTTGCTTGTAAGAGTCAGAACAATGGGAGAGAATAATTGCCGTTATTAAAAGAAATTGCTGCAGGAAAAATATAACCCATTTTAAAACTCAAATCCAGGAAAACAGAAAGGGGGGCAAAAAGGAGAGCCACCTAGTAAGATGCCTGGTGCTCCCTGCCTCCTTTTGTCTGTGTAATGAGAGACTTCACCTCGCTCTTTTCTCAAGCACTGTTATTTGCAGGGGAAATCAAAGCATTTAGTATCAGCCTCGTCAAGCTGTGTGTGGCAGCACCTTCCCTGGCAAAGCCATTGGAAAGCTGTTTCCTTCCAATCTACTTCATGCCAGGGCAAAACTATCCCTCTCTGGGAACTGGATGTATTGGAAACCAAGATGAGGAAAACTCACTCTAGTATTAACTGCTGTACAGAGAGGATTTTAACTCCTTCCTGGGCACGAACCAGATTGCTTGTGAAGCTAAGAGGCCTGTAGGGTTTTCAGAAGAACACAGCTGGCTTAGTGTCATCTCACCCCTAGAGAAATTTGTTTCCCTTAGTTATTTAGAAGCAGGTTTTAAAGAATTTTTGTTCCTAAAGACATACCTATATATACCTATACCAGTTCCCACTGGTCCAGACCTGGCTGACTTTGCACATGGGGAGAGGGGATGAATTGCTGTCTCCCCCTAACCGTACAGAAAGCCACTAAGCGGTGGCACTAACAAATAGAACTTTGTCTTTTGTGTGTCTGCCTTCCTTGTAGAAGTAACAGTCAAGCTCCTCAGTCAGTTAAACACTGCAACACTGAGAAAAGCAATGCTTAAGTACTTGTAAAACTTGTGCCTTGGAAACCAGATGGCATTGTAGGAAGAATCCATGCTTAACACAAACCGCATGCTTTTGTCCCAGCCAATTCAATAGAGCTTTGTCCGGTATAACTGAGCACGGGGGTAACTATCGTCTCTGACTACAAATGAAATGTATTTGGCTCTCCCACTATTTTATAAGGAGATAACAGAACAAAGGATTGCCACAATTTGAGGGCATGAACCCTCATTTTCTCTCCAGTCCACCTGAATAGAAAGGGATTTCTTGTTGGCCTGTGATCTTCCTTTCTGCAAGTCAAAGCCCTCTGAGTTCCTGCTGCAAGTAATGGCAGTTTACTCGCAATTTTTCAGCTGCATGTGATACCCCAAATTGGCCACCTCGTTGTAATGAAAAGCAGCCTGCCAACACGGAGGCCCTTCCAAAGAAGCCTGGCTATTGTAAGAGGAGAGCGAGCGACTGTGGTAATACTCCTGCATCGCTGTTTCACTTCATGCTTCACCACGGGAGCAAAACAAGGCAGCAGAGACCACTGGCAAGTGTTTACAGAATGTGGCTTTATGACAAAAATGATTGTCAGGCAGTGACTATATCAAAACATTAGCAGGAGATAGTGGGTTTTCTTGGTGGTTGGTTTTTTTTTGCCCAGGCAGCTGGCAGTCTTAATTGCTTTGAAGAAAAAGAAAGAGAAATTCCTTTTCTTGTCTTGGTAATTGGGGATGTAAATCATTCAGTGCTTTACCTCCCTGCCTCCCTGCCTAATTTTCCCTTATCAAAGTAAAGGTGGATGAAACTGCCTCTTACTTGCCTTGCTGTAGACAACAAGTAGATCCACTAAATGTCTCTGTTTTGCATTGATTTCTTGTGAGTAGAATTTAACCTATATTCGGCATCCAGTACCTGAAGTCATTTTCCCAGGTAAGCACAGAATATTGAATAATCAGTTCGATCAGTGTTATTCATGGGAAATTGAGAATCCATATTTGTAGCAATTCCACCCCCTTTTTTCTCTGATACACTGAGGATTTTTCTTCTGGCTGTGGAACTTAATGCTGTTTTGCCATCTAAAATGGTCTCGGCGAAAGGGCAGTGGTTAAAGATGAACTGGATTCCACTGCAGAAAATAGTCATAAAACCTTCCGGGATTTAAACGTGTTGACTTAACTGAATTAAAATATTCTGAGCCGTTCCTTCCTCCCTGCTTGCCGACTGCCAGAGTGCTGCACTTCCCTGTGCAGGAGTGGCACAAGCCAGTGATGCTGCAGATATGCAGGTGTTTATAAGGTTGTGACTGTATAAGGAATGCTTATCCTAAACCCAGACCATGGCAGGGAAGAGCTTCCTAATCGAATTCTTCATTTTTATAGGCTCTATTCCCTTTTATGTGTTAGGTTTAGGCCAGTGTGCGGGAGGGAGCAGGGGTAGTCCTAATGAGGAGGCAGCTGAGCACGCCCTGCAGTGAAGCTAATTTGGACTGCATTCCATTTAACTCTTCTGCACCTCTAAGGATGATTCCTCACTTTGGACATTGCTGGTCAGTGAGCTAAAATGCACATTTAGTATCTATCAGTTACTGTAGGGATACTGTTCTCATCTTGGTGCTTGAAGATTTAAAAACATTTTCTGGGAAGCTGAATGCCCAAACAGGTTATTTCTTATGAAAGACCAAAAAGCCTTTTGGTTTTATGAACATAAATCTGGAGGATTCAAGCGGGTTTCCCTGATATTACATTTTGCCAGCTCTACCTCCGTGCTACAAACTTGCTTTGTTTGTTAGTTTACTCTCCTTGAAAAGCGAAGTTACCCTGCAGTCAGTGAATATATTTTGCTTGGTAGTACTTGGAAATTTGCTTTCCCTTCCCATTAAGGGATAAAAACCTCAAACTGAGAAACAAGATTTATTGTAGGGTTTCTTGTCCTATTAAAGGAACTGAAAAGTGGGAAATGGTAAGGAAGAAGAGGAACAGTGAGGTGGGCTACTGAAATTCAAGATTTTTGTAGTTTACACTTTGTGATTCCAAAGAGATTTTTTTCTAAAGGAAGGCTTGCCACGGAACACCCTTTTCTGCAGAAATGCAGCAGAAGTTGAACACCCAACCGCGCTTCTTCCCTGACAAGTACATATAGATGCTTTACCACATGTATGCTTCTTGTTGTGTTTTCTAGTATGGTGCCAAAGACACTTATAGGAATATACTCCATGATTTTAGAAAGTTTTTGTAAATCCAAATGAACTCCTCCATAAATACTGGGGATTGTTTGTCCAAACCTATGGCAATCTAAGGCTGATTTAGGAATTCTGCAGTATATTCCTGGTGCTTATTTCAGCTTGCTAAAGTATCTCATTGGCTTAGATATTTTCACTGTGTTTTGGTCTCATGAGTGATTTTTGTGATATTTAATAATTTCCTTAAATATGTTGGCACAGGTGACTTGACCCAGCAAGTGGGCTCAACAAATCACCAACGAGATGTTCTTCTTTTCCGTATGATTCCTGTAGCTGTGCAGAAAGAAATGGAGCTGTTAGTCTGAGCAACTGTTATTTTAGTCTGTAACTTCTACCTTCTCTCCTTTGTACTCTGGAGCAGTATTTATAGAGTTCTTGGAGTAAGTCATGTTAAAAGTGAACAGAAGTATATAATGGAAGAATAATTTCAGCGGCAAAGATTCCTCTGTCATCCTTTCTGTTTTTATAGGAACCTTTGCTGATTTACTGTCCAGATGAAGGCAGACTTTCTGTTCTCTCTCATCGTCTTTTTAATTTGATCAGACGCCTTCAGTGTGGGGTCACGCACACAGACATGCATGACTGTAGCCTCACGCCTTGTTTGCAGTGGTTTTCCCGAATACACTATCTCCCAGCAGTTCCAGAGCTATCATGTGGAGTTTCAAGCAACAGGTAGGTTTGCTATGAAGCTGCTCAGTGAATGTCTTCCTGCAGAGTGTGAATTGCCTTGTGTATGTAAAGCAATAGGAACTAAAGGGTTGTGGCTGTTAAAATACGCGTTCTGTTGTACCAGGGTAGAAGACAAAGCAGTGGTAGCTCAAACACAAGAGTAAGATAATTTGCTTTTCAGGAAGAGCAGTGCACAGTGTGTGTAACTTGATAAAACAAAGGACAGCAGTTTGAAATGTGTAAGGGGATAGTTTATATTAATCTGTAGAAGGTACAGGATACAAATCAGGTGAAATATTTCCTGGTAAGATTGTTGAATTTAGGGTCTGCTTTGAGACACAAGAGCAAGCTTTGGACACTTTGGAAATTCTTCTCTTATATTTTATAGACGTGGTTGTTTCTGTAAAAGATAAATATTTTACAGCAAATAAAAGCAATAATGAAGTAAATGCAGTCCTCCATATCTCCCCACGCTAATGGATTTACCAGACTCTCTTCAAAACTGCAGTGTAATGCTGGTTACTGCTTCCACTGCACCTTAGCTGCTAGGAGTTACTGCTCTTTAAATGTTAGGAATAATAAAGTACATTATTAACAAGTAGTCAATTAAAAAATAAATACCCCTCTGGTAAATCCAAAAAGTAATGTTTTGAAATGCTGCCACCTTCTGATAAATTTGGGATGGAGAACTGAGATATAATTTATGAACAGTAATACCTCAGTTCCTGATCTTATAATGTGAGAGCAAAGTTGCACCATCTATTTTGCAAGGCCAACTTTCACTATATGTGAGAGTATGTATAGAGTAGTATCATAAGTTTTAATATCTTTACCAATGATCTGGATGAGGAGATTGAGTGCACCCTCAGTAAGTTTGCAGATGACACCAAGTTGGGCAGGAGTGTTGATCTGCTTGAGGGTCAGAAGGCTCTACAGAGGGATCTGGACAGGTTTGATCAATGGGCCAAGGTGAACGGGATGAGGTTCAACAAGGCCAAGTGCCAGGTCCTGCATTTCGGTCCCACCAACCCCCTGCAGCGCTACAGGCTGGGGGCAGAGGGGCTGGAGCTGCCTGGCAGAAAAGGACCTGGGGGTGTTGGTGGCCTGTCGGCTGAACAGGAGCCAGCAGTGCGCCCAGGTCCCCAAGAAGGCCACCAGCATCCTGGCCCGTGTCAGGAACAGCGTGGGGAGTAGGACTCGGGAGGTGATGGTCCCCCTGGACTGGGCACTGGTGAGGCCTCACCTTGAGGGCTGAGTCCAGTTTTCCGCCCCTCACTACAAAGAAGGACAACCAAGCTGGTGAGGGGTCTAGAGCACACGGTTTACGAGGAGCAGCTGAGAGAACTGGGTTTGTTTTGTCTTGAGAAAGGGAGGCCGAGGGGAGACCGTATCCTCTCTACAACTACCTGAAAGGAGGTTTTAGCGAGGTGGGTGTTGATCTCTTCTCCCAAGTAACAAGTGATAGGATGGTAAGAAACATCCTCAAGTTGTGCCAGGGGGGAGGTCTAGGATTGATATTAGGAAAAATTTCTTCACCAAAAGGGTTGTCAAGCACTGGAACAGGCTGCCCTGGAAGTGGTGGAATCACCGTCCCTGGAGGAATTTAAAGGACATGTAGGTGTGGCACTTAAGGACACGGTTAATGACAGACTTCCCAGTGCTAGATTAATGGTTGGATTTGATGATCTTAACGGTCTTTTCCAACCAAAATTATTCTATGATTCTGTGATAAAGAGATGAAGAAAACGCAGTATGATTTCTTACAAGTGATGGGAGAGACAGCAGTAAACTTATTTGAAGTAAGGAAAAGCACTTATGTACATTATATGTGAGTTCAAGGATTTACAAGCACAGAGCCTATGTTCTAAGTTAAGTAAGTGTTAAATGCATTACAGAATTGCAGCTACAATTTGGTATGACCTGCAGGATGAGCTTGGCCAGAGGAGGGTTATGTGTGCTTTGAGTCTTTGAGACTTCCCTACTCCTGCATAACACCTGTCTCCGACATGAATAAGTCCATGAAGGGGTAATTTCTTTTACCATTTTTACTTTGCTAACATTCAGGTGATACTCGTCTTCATACCACCTTCGTGTGTATTTTAATTTTCCAGATGGTGGTTTATGTGTCCAGCTCCATGCCATTACTATATTACTTAAACTTGGCAGTGATACATAGAAATAACTTTCCCCAAGCTGGCTTTTTCTCGCAAAGTTCATCCAATTTCAGCTATCCAAATGTCCTTTGTGCAGTGGCAGTATATACCATGTACCTAAATGGCTCACATATCATTTAAATTCCCTTGATATGGAAAGATTGCTTGGCAAAGAAGATAAGAGTTTAAAAGAACCAGAAATTCAAAGAAGATAAGAGTTTAAAAGAACCAGAAATTAACACAAAACCTAAGCTTATGTGACCTTAAAGTTACCATTTCAAACTCTCTAAATTTAGGCAATCCAATCGGATTTCCCACTCATTACGTGGCCTTAGTTTTGGCTTGACTTTTTTGACTTTCAGTTTTTCCACCTGGGTAATATCTGAACTCATTAGCTGATTTCAACCTAATTACAGGGAAGAGGAGTCTTGAGCGGGCTGAGTTCCTGCAAACTTTCTGAAAATACACAACCAAGTAAAAGACTCAAACTTGTCCCAGTGCCCCACGAAAGGGAAAGACTGACATTTGAGCTCGGCTGTATAATTGTACATCAGGGAATTCACGTGGTAGAGACTAGTACTGAACGAAAGTACTCAGAAACGAAACTTCAGAACCTCTTCTGCTTGTGTAATTGCTTGGGCATTGGCTTTGATAACTCCAAAGCAGGTAAAACGGTTTGTGTTCAGCCAAAGGAACTGCAACGGGACTTGTACTGCAGTCTGGCTGGTAATGGCAGCTAAATGTCAAGCTCTGCTATGCACAGAGGGAGCGTCCTGGAGATGAAGCCTGTTATGACCATTAATGTGTCATCTGTGTCATTACAACCTGAAAATAACCATTTTCTCAGCAGAAAAGTGAATAAGCTTGACTTCTGAACACTTAACACAGCACATGGAGCTGTGCTTCATCCCAGAGTTTATCTTCCTGGCTGGTTTCTAAAGGAGCATAGAGAGACAAGGCGTGTAGCCAGGACCCTGAGTTTTAGGAAAAGAAAACCTCCAGGTCTTCAAGGAGTTAGTCAATAGGACCCCCTGGGAAACGGTCCTCAGGGACAAGGGGGCAGAACAGAGCTCGTGGATCTGACAAATTTTGTGGCCTCCTACAATGTTGTTACAGCATTGGTAGGTAAGGGGAGAGCAACAAATGTCACCTACCTGGACTTACGCAAAGCGTTTGACACTGTCCCGCACGACATCCTGGTCTCTAAACAGGAAGGGCATGGATTTGATGGATGGACCACTCGGTGAATAAGGAACTGGCTAGACGGCTGCACTGAAAAGGTTGCGGTCAATAGCTCAACATGAGCCAGCAATGTGCACTGGCAGCCCGGAAAGCCAACCCCATCCTGGGCTGCATCAAAAGAAGCATGGCCAACAGGTCAAGAGAGGTGATTCTGCTCTCGTGAGACCCCACTTGGAGTACTGTGTCCAGCTCTGGAGCTCTCAGGACAGGAAGGACATGGACCTGTTGGAGTGAGTCCAAAGGAGGACCACAAAGATGATCAGAGGGCTGGAGCACCTCTGCTATAAGGACAGGCTGAGAGAGTTGGGGTTGTTCAGCCTGGAGAAGAGAAGGCTTCAGGGAGACCTTACAGCAGCCTTCCAGTACCTAAAGGGTACCCCGTAGGAGAGATGGGGAGGGACTCTTTATCAAGGAGTGTAGTGATTGGGCCCCCCACTACAAGAAGGACATTGAGGTGCTGGAGCGTGTCCAGAGGAGAGCCACCAAGCTGGTGAGGGGTCTGGAGAACAAGTCCCATGAGGAGAGGCTGAGGGAACTGGGCATGTTTAGTTTGGAGAAGAGGAGGCTGAGGGGAGACCTCCTTGCCCTCTACAGCTCCCTGAGAGGAGGGTGTAGAGAGGTGGGGGTTGGCCTCTTCTCCCAAGGGAATGATGACAGGAGCAGAGGAAATGGTCTGAAGTTGGGGCAGGGGAGGTTTAGATTAGATCTGAGGAAGAATGACTTTCCTGAGAGGGTGGTCAGGCCCTGGAACGGCCTGCCCAGGGAGGTGGTGGAGTCCCCATCCCTGGAGGGATTTAAGAAACGTGTAGAGGTGGCACTTCAGGGCATGCTCTAGTGCCCGACATTGTGGGGGTTGGTTTTTTGTGTGTGTGTGTGTGTGGTTGGACTCGGTGATCTCAGAGGTCCTTTCCAACCATAACGTTTCTGTGATAAGACATGGAGTAATGGTTTTAAACTGAAAGAGGGGAGATTTAGGTTAGATATTAGGAAGAAATTGTTTAGCGTGAGGGTGATGGAACACTGGAACAGGTTGCCCAGAGAAGCTGTGGCTGCCCCATCCTGGAAATGTTCAAGGCCAGGCTGGATGGGGCTTTGAGCAACCTGCTCTAGTGGGAGGTGTCCCTGCCCAGGGCAGGGGTGTTAGAACTGGATGATTTTTAAGGTTCCTTCCAACCCAAACCATTCTGTGATTCTAAATATGGCTTTCTTGTTTCAGTGTAACACAACAGACTATCCTCTGTTGAAAAACAAAATACTTCATCTCTTGAGTTTCAAATCAGGGACTATCCCGTAGCAGAATTTTAGAGCTTCACAGACTCGACTAGATGCAAATGACAAGCCACACTCTGAGATTTGGTAGCATCTCCAAGTGTTTTTAAAACAGATCTTAACCATATGTACAGTGTGCCACTTCTGCTGTTGTATATTGAGCTTAGGAGAAGGCAAGTAACATAATTGCCTTCAGCAAAATTGTCAAACAAGGAAACCTTTTAAAACTACATAGAGGGGGAATGTAATGAGAGCCCTGTAAGGAAGAAGCAAAGAGAAGAAAAAATGGCAGGGAACATTAACATACGCTTTTAACTAGTCTTTTCACAAAAAGAAGAATGACCCAGAGGTTTGACTGTTCTTTTTTCAGTGAAACGATTTTGTACATGCTGCTGTGTAGGAGAGAGATGCTAATTTCCTCTGTGTTATTTTACATTTCAGTTTGGAAGAGCAAGAGGAAGCTTTATTTAGCCTGTTGAGTCCAACCCCGCAGTAATACAGCATGTAAAACTTTCAAGAAGTGAAAGGCGTACTGAGCTCGCATTTCAGATAGTTTTCAGGATAGCTTCTTGGCTGTCATAACCATATGTCATACTAGACATGAATTATTAGAAAAGATTTGCTGCAGTATGCATTCATATTACCTCCCAGGGACCTTTCAGACTGGATTTATGGAGAGAGATGTTTCCTGAACATTTCTTTCTAAAGAAACCACAGATTGCAGGACAAACCAAGTTTTGATGGAATAAGGACTCCGGGATTTGAGTTGCTGAATGATACCTGAGAGTTAGAGCATGCACCCTCTGGGGACAATTAGGGATAACTATCCACAGGGATAGCTGTATATTGCAGCAGTTCCTGCTGGAAGTGGAAGGATTATGGTTTGCTTTATGATAGAGGCAGATGCCACTGAGTAGCAGCCACTTAGCTGGTTCCTCTCCTGCAGGAGTGTTGTGGACATGTGGCACAGGAGTGAGAAGAGCCTTAAAGATCTTTCAGCTGAGTGAGCTGAAAGCTGTGAATCAAAATTGTCTTTAGGTAAGGGCAGGTGGTGGTCTCCTGGGTGGTTTAATATACCTTATTGGTTTAATCTAAACATGCAAAATACAAATTTTGCAGAGGGCTACAAAGATGATGAGGGGCCTGGAGCATCTCCCTTACGAGGAGAGGCTGAGGGACTTGGGCCTTTTTAGTCTGGAGAAGAGAAGGCTGAGGGGGGATCTGATCAATGCTTAGAAATACTTAAAGGGTGGGTGTCAAGAGGATGGGACCGGTATTTTTTCAGTGGTGCCCAGGGACAGGACAAGAGGAAATGGGCACAAACTTGAATACAAGAAGTTCCACCTAAACATGAGGAGGAACTTCTTTCCTGTAAGGGTGGCAGAGCCCTGGCAGAGGCTGCCCAGGGAGGTGGTGGAGTCTCCTTCTCTGGAGACATTCCAAACCCACCTGGACACGTTCCTGTGCAACCTGCTCTGGGTGGCCCTGCTTTGGCAGGGGGTTGGCCTAGATGATCTCCAGAGGTCCCTTCCAACCCCATATCATTCTGTGATGCTGTGAAATAATATCACCTTATTTGCGGTGGTTGTAGTTGTATGCATCCAGGCTCTGGGCTACGCTCTGGTTGTTTCCAGCTTTCTGGAAACTGCTCTTCATCCCTTTTTTGGGGCAGCCCTCGTTTCCTTGTGCTGTAGGACAGCATGGCATATCAGGCAGCTCACAGATCACATGCAATAGAAAACTTTTTTCCATCAGATGTAGCTGGCTTGCTCTAAACATCATGCATACGTTTTGCCACCACTTTTCCCTTCTTTTCGAAGTTGTCCTTGCCCTTTGAGGAAAAGTCACAGAATCACAGAATCTTCCAGGTTGGAAGCGACCTTAAAGATCATCTTGTCCAACCGTCAACCTAACTGACAAAAATAGACGCCCACACAACATACAAGGAGCAGTCTTGTCTGAATCTGGAAATGCCATCCATCCTGCATCTTCTTCTCTAGATCCCAAGATCTCGTCTGCCCGAAAGGGGCATGGGTGAACAGTTCTGACCCCATATACCTCAAGACTGTGGGCAGCGTGAATCTGGGGTAACGCAAGTGCAGGGTGTTCAAGACAGCAGTGAGCAGGACTTTAGCCCGTTGCTTGGTCTGTGTTACTGGAGGCGGGGAGGATAAGGTGTAGCACCACGGCTCATTGTAAAATCCTACTGTGCAATGCTTTGCACTTTCAGGTGTATTATAGTAACCTGGCCCTCTGAGAAGGGGGAAGGAATCTGGTGGGAAAAGCTTTTCGTATGGATGTGTGCAGATAGAGGAATTTTTCATAATTAACAATAACGACCAGAACAAGTGACATTGCTTTTTACTTAATAGCTGCTGGTGTGAAAGGCCCTGAGGCAGAGCCTCAAGCTGCTAAACTTGCGGGTCAATTGCTAGGCTGTTTGACCTGCAGTTTATTCCTAATATAAATGGTGAGGCTATGAAAAACCCAAGCAGAATGTTCATAAGACCTTCTCCTTGGGCCGTGTGGGAATGCCAGCAATTTTGTGTATGGGCTTGAAGCAGATTCCTCATCTTGGCAGTAGGGTTTGCACCAACTCTTTAGGAAGACGGAGAACTGTAAGCATCACTTGCACTTTCAAGAGGGAAAGCAAAGCAAGTCTTATGCACCTGAGAAAGTGTAAGAAATTATGTCCAAATTCTGCACTGGGAAGATTATGGAGACTCCCACCCTTAGAGCCTTGAAGGTTGACCCAGGATAAGCGAGTGGACTGAAAAAACAGTGGTGCTGAAGAGGTGATGGCACCTGGGCTATTCCTTCTTGCAGTGTCTCCATGGCTGGAGATCCCTTCTCCAACTCTTCTGACAAAAAGATAGAAAAAGGTAGATGGCTCTGAGTGATTCTGCAGGCAGGAGAACAGGGCTTGTGATCAGGAGCAGGAGGTGGGCCAGTGAGACACTGCAGTGGTGTTCCCTGGATTTAGCTTTTATTGGTGATTCAGAAATGGACCATACTCTGCACCTCCGGTCTTGCCACGATGAGAACATGAGAACTGACAACATGGTTTCTGCAAGTCCTGACCACTTCATAAATTCAGCTTTGGCCAGCTTGTTTGGGAGGATATCCTAGTGGCCCTTAAATGTTCAGGCAAGTAAAAGCCAATACTTTGTTTTCAAAGCACTGATTAAAATACTCCACTGTGCTGAACTTCAAGTAGAGATTGTTCCCAAATGTTTTTTTTTTTCCGATTACTAGCTCACCATAAAATCCATTATTGCCCATTTTTAATCCTATCAAAACCATTTGTCTCCACAGATTGCCAAGTGAATAGCTGCAGATGTTGTTTATTGTGCTGAGCGCAGTGAGACACGCTAACAAATCTACTGTTACAAGAAGTAACCCATTGCAGTAAGAGAAGGCTCTCTGTTCTGAAACAAATATCTGTAGACTTCAGCCTGAAATACAGCCTACTGTTGTGTTTTCTGCACAGCTAGCGATTTTACTGTGTGACACAACAAATCTCTGTGCAAAATAGATGGGCTTTATTCTCTACCAAAAAAAAAATCAGTCCTGCTACAGCATAGCATGTGGGATTTGGCCTGAAGGAGTGGACTCTTCCCTGTGCTTGGGTTTTCCTGAAGGTCTGCAGACAGAGCTTTCAATATTGTCTTATTCTCCACAGAGTCATCAGGTTTACAAAGCTAAGCCATACCATTAATACTGAGTGTGTGCTGCCCTAAAACAAAAGCTATGGGACAAGTTCTTAGCTGGTACGAAGAGCTGCAACACCAGGCATGACACTTAAAATAGTTCTTCCCTGCGTCAAAGATTTGTCTCACCGACTTCGTATTGGACACCTCATTTCTGGATACCAACAGCCTCTGCCCAGCCAGCCCTGTCTCCCTCTGCTCTCCCATCTCATCTTACCTCATCAGAACGTCTTTCTTAGTCTCTGCCTAGTTTTCTTCATAAATTCTGCTCTCTCATTTCAACTGTTGAGTCTTAGCAGCTTGATGAGATTTCAGTGGATTTTTCTACTTGGTGCATAGGGCTTCTCTGGCCCCCAGACCATTTCTGTATGAAGTGCGAAGGCCCAGCTTCCACCACATGAAGAGCTACAACTAAGTAAAGAGAACAGAGACTTTCTAAGCCTGATTTTTTTGTTTGTTTGTTTGTTTAAGAATGAAAAGCCACTGAAATCACTGTCTGCCTGTCTGTTATATACCCCCTTCAACCACTCTCCAGTAACTTTAGAGTATAATGACCAGTTTCACCCAGAGGTGGCATAGCGGACAGAGGTCTTGAAGAGACTTAGTTACTACAATGTTAATAAAAATCTCTCTCCTTCACCTCATTATCTATAGAAAAGACTGCTATATGAGCCTGCCTGTTATCCCCCACTAGAGAACTCACAGGAAGGAGGCACAAACCCCATTTCGGGAAAGCTTTTTGCATATTAGACAGCAGATGTTCCAAAAAAGAGACAAAAAGAAGACCAGAGGGAGTCTCCTTCTCAAAGTTCCAGTGTGGCCAAAATAACACAGTTTTCCCTCCTCCTACAGGCTTTTTCAGTAGTGATTTTTGAGGAAGATAACTGACGTAGCATGATTCAGCTCAAGCGATAGAACACTGGCAAATTTATAAAATGCTGAAAGCACAATCTTATAATTGTCTGTTGGGCGACTTGGTGGTGCTCTTGGGGTTGGCTAATAAATGATGTCAGATTCCATAATTCCAGATTGTGCATCCACTCGGCTGGGAAGAGACTCTGCCATTTCAGAGTCAGGCCACTCGAGGAGCGTGGAGATGTTCTGCGCTGCACCACCATTCTGGGAAGGAAGAGGTGCTAAAAAGAAACCCCGATTTTTTTGGTAAGTTTTTGAATGTCCTGCTATTGGTGAAAAAACAAATAAACAAAAAAGTCAAGTGCAATTGATTTTTCGCAGAAGTTACAAGTGCTCTTTGTGTTTGTAATGTCTGGCTTCATCACAAACACATGCTATCATCATCTCTTGCATTCTCTCACTTATTTTACCCATCTGGCTTTCACTGTCTCTACTCAGGATTCTGTGTTACAGAGAAACCTCAACTGTAAACCTCTCTAGTGGGACCCCATGTGCTTAACAGTCGACCTATCCGTTTGTTTATATGGAGCGAATATAAAAATTAATGTAAAAGAGTAACCCCCAAAGATTAAATTAAAATAAAAAAGAGATATTACTTACTGAAAGGAAATTAATTGACAAAATTAAACCATAGACCATGAACTAGATTTTCTATGGAGCTCAGCTCCTATTAAATAACTGTATAAACAGAGGCATTGAAGGGCTTATCCTCTGCTCCCGTGCCTTTCTGTGGGAGCAAATGGGCCCAGCTAGTTTCTAGATCTGCCCCTTTTCCACCTTTTAATTTGCACTTGAGTTATTCATCCTAGTTCATCACTAATTGACGGTATGCAACCAGTGGGATCTATGTGTGGATGTGTGTGACATGCAAAAGCTTTGCTGTGATGAGTTGGGGTGATTGGATAGGTCCTCTCCAGAGATCAGTGATGTTGAGGAAATCGGTCCATCAGCATTCGTACAGTCTTCTTATTGAACAACCCTACCCCTGCTGCTGACTTGGAAAGTTTCAGCAACGGCTGTTGCCTCCTTGCAAGTTATATATTTGAGTGTTTTCCTGAAAATAAATGTATTTATTGTTCATAGAATCCTCTAGGTTGGAAGGGACCTTCAAGATCATCTAGTCCAACCATCAACCCAACTCTGACACAAAAACCGCATCACTAAACCATGTCCCCCAGCACCACGTCAACCCGTCTTTTGAACACCTCCAGGGATGGTGCCTCAACCCCTTCCCTGGGCAGCCCATTCCAAGGCTTCATAACCCTTTCACTGTAAAAATTTTTCCTAATATCAACCTGAATCTTTAAGCATTGTGACTCTAATTTGTAAAATGACAACTCGGAAAAGACAACTAATATCTGTATGTAGTCCTGTGGCTACCCCCCCTGCCTCATCTGTTCTTGTCCTGTCCTCTTTCACACAGGTCTGCTCCGTAAGCCAGGGCTGTTACCTGTCCTGGAGTTGGAGTTGTCCTGTCCTGTCGAGTGAAGAACCTGGAACTTGGTTCCCAGTGCCATGAGATGGTGAGTTGTGCCAAGCAGCTGGCATGGAGCAGGTGGGCATCGCTTGGAAGGCATGTACATGTATGTGGCACTGATATGAAGAGCTCGGACTCTCAGGTGCTTTGAAATAGATAAAAGCAATGTGTAAGGAAGTGCAAGGTCCCTTGTTTCCTGTTTGCATAGCAGAAATTGTTGGTTTGAGCTAGTGGCTTGGGAAGAGAGGAAAGGGGTCTATATTGAAAGACCTCTACCTGACAGGAGGTTGTAGAGAGGTGGGGGTTGGCCTCTTCTCCCAAGGGAATCATGACAGGAGCAGAGGAAATGGTCTGAAGTGGGGGCAGAGGAGGTTTAGATTAGATCTGAGGAAGAATGACTTTCCTGAGAGGGTGGTCAGGCCCTGGAACGGCCTGCCCAGGGAGGTGGTGGAGTCCCCATCCCTGGAGGGATTTAAGAAACGTGTAGAGGTGGCACTTGAGGGCATGCTCTAGTGCCCGAGATTGTTGGGTGAGGGGTGATTGTTGTGGTGATGGGGTGTTGGTTTTTTTGTTTTGGTGTTGTGTGTTTGGGGGGGGGTGTGTTTCGTTGGTTGGTTGGTTTTTTTATGGTTGGACTCGATGATCTCAAAGGTCCCTTCCAACCATGAGGACTCGGTGATTCTATGGTATCGAGTGGGCATAGAAAAGAAGTGAACTTCTGCCGTCTTGCAGGACTGAGAAACACAAGTGCTGAGGCAGACTGTTCATCCCCAGTCTCTCCATTCTGCCTGCTTCCCAAAGTGCATTTTCATTGGCGCTGTAGGAAACGGGTGTAAAAGAAAATGTGGACTAACTAGCCTATAATCCCCCTTATGCATAAAAAGTTACTATCAGCAATAAATCAGCCCCAAGTCATCACATGCAGCGGGTCATTTTGTGTTCCTTAAAGAAACAGAGTGCTAGCTGAAGTCTGCTGCTGAGCTTTAAGAAGGTAACATATTTAAACACACGGAGAAATAACTACATTATTCTGTAGGATAGGATAGTATAGGCATCAGCAATGACCTGGTATCTGAGCTCTGCTTAGCCCGGGGTGATTTTTTGTTTGCTTGCTTGCTAAATTTTCCAGAAATGTCTCCGAAAGCTGATACAAAATCCCGATGGTGGGTCTCTTGTGCTAGAGAGAGCGTTTCTGTTCTGTCGGGGCTGAATCCCTGGTTCCAGTCTCTTGAAGAGCTTGGCTGGCGTCTCCTGTGTTTGGGGAGTAATAATCAGCTGTGGGAAAAAATGAATTCCTGTGCAGCTACTGTTAACATTTTCTGACAGTGACTTCCAGTGTGTCCCTGGAAAGCTGAATTTTCAAAGGTGATGTATTTTCCGTTAATGGCTGTTGCACAGCAATGAGTCCGATTCCAGGTAGGCACGTTATATCGAGCTTGCCGTATGGATTGTGGTGGGAAACGCACCCTGTGTAGACGCAGCTCGCTGAGTGATCGATGTGAGTCGGTAGGTGGTAACTTTGAGCATATCTGACCCAGCTGAAAATGTAGCCAGTTTGAGGGCTGGTGTGTTCAGCGTAATAGCTAACCCCTCTCATTTAGCGAGCAGCATGTCTGGGCTTGTATGGGATGTATCTGACTTGGTGAGTGACGTGTCTGACTCAGCAGCTGAATAACGTTACTCAATTCTGGTATATATCTTCTGCAGTGGAGAATATATATACGCCCACAGGTTTATATTTTTTGTTAGCAGATGATCGAGCACGTACCAGAATGAATCAATCCTCCTTAGTATGCAGAAGCACTTTTTTTTCCCTGTACAGTTCCTCTCGCTTGACCATTATTTTACAGATCAGCCACTGGGATACATTCAAAGCCTAATGGCCAAGTGCTTTGGGTCTGTAAACTGGCCCTGTAAGCCAGCCCAGCCACTCCGCAGGCAGGACTGGATGTAGGGACTGTTTACTTTGAGGAAGAGGAGGCTGAGGGGAGACCTCATCACTCCTTACAGCTACTTGAAAGGACACTGTAGAGAGGTTGGTGCTGGTCTTTTCTCACAGGTAACAAGAGGGAATGGCTTCAAGCTGCAACAGGGTAGGTTTAGACTGGACATTAGGAACCAATTCTTCACAGGCTGCCCAGGGAGGTGGTGGAGTCCCCATCCCTGAATGTGTTTAAGAGTCGTTTAGATGTGGTGTTGGGGGATATGGTGTAGGGGAGAACTTTGTAGAGTAGGGTTGGGGGTTGGACTCGATGATCCCAAGGGTCTTTTCCAACCTGAAGGATTCTGTGATTCTAGGTAAAAATCCTTTTTGTGTCTTCCTGTCCCATGGTCCCGTAAGATGTCCCAAAGCAGTATTTCTCTCTTTTCTTTGCCAGAAAGCTGTGTTGAATTTAGCTTTGAATAAGATGAGGTGGGAAACTCATGGCCTTCAGGCTGATAAAGCCTACAATTTTATTGCTTCCACAGTCTGTTGTGCTTTTTTTTGTTTGGTTTTTTTTTTTTTAAATGCATTAATGCTGGATAAAACAGTACGAGTGTGTGACGAGCAAAAGCTGTTTGCAGGCTTTCTGTGCTCTCAGCGCAGGGAAGGTTCCCAGCCCCTCGAAGAGGTAATTGTAGCTCTTTTCTGATCAGCACATACTCTGCCATCCCTGCTGTACTTAGTCTTCTACCCAGCTGGGGATCAGCACACAGTCTTTCAACAGCCCGTGCTCTGCAGGATCACATATATTTTCTTAAAAGATACTTGGCAAGGTTTGGAAGGCTGGCAGTGCAGTGCTGCAGGCTGGCTAGGGCTCAGTACCACGGCAGGGGGTTCAGCATCTCCAGGACTGCACTTCTGTGACTGAGGAATAGCAAGAATATTGAAACGTGGCTCAGAAGGGAAGCAGGGCTACCTGAGGAGTTGAGCTGGCATTTCTAGAGGAACTGTAGGACAGCGAATAACTAAAGGACTTGGGGAGTGGGGTCCAAGATGGCAGCACTCAAGCCCAACTGGGAAATAAGCCAGGCCAAGCACATCAGTGACAGATGTTCCTTAGTTGATTCCCAAGATGAGGTCCGGAAGGCCAACCACCTCAAGAGTGTGAATGGCTGTGATGGATCCTCTTGCACCCCTCCAGGGAAACCCACACGCTCAACTACCTCTCTGAAATGCCTGCACACCAACGCATGCAGCACGGGGAATAAACAGGAAAAAGTAGAGATCTGTGTGTGGTCACAGGGCCATGATCTCATTGCAGCTACAGAGACACGGTGGGATAGCTGGCAATGCCGTCATGGATGGCGGTGTACTCTTTAGGAAAGACAGGCCAGAGGATCGTGGTGGTGGAGTTGCTCTCTATGTGAGATAGCAACTGGAATCTAGCGAGCTCTGCCCAGGGGTTGATGGAGAATGTGTTGAGAGCTTATGGGTGAAAATGAAGGGGCAGGCTAATGTGGGAGACACTGTTGTGGATGTTTATTACAGATCACCAGATGAGGAAGAGGAAGTCGATGAGGCCTTCTACAGACAGCTGGAAATAGCCTCACGATCACAGGCCCTGGTTCTCACGGGGGACTTCAACTACCCTGACCTTTGCTGGAAAGACACCACAGCCAGGCACGCATAGTCCCAGAGACTTGTGCAGAGCACTGATGGTAGCTTCTTGACACGGGTGATGGAGGAACCCACAAGGAGAGGTGTTCTGCTGGACCTTGCGCTGACAAACAAAGAAGGACTAGTCAGGGATGTGAAGTTTGGGGGTAGCCTTGGCTGCAGTGACCATGAGATGGTGGAGTTCAGGATCCTGCATGGAAAAAGTAGGGCAAAAAGTAGAATTACAATCCTGAACTTCAGGAGAGGTGACTTTGGCCTCTTCAAAGACCTGTTTGGAGGAATCCCACGGGCTTAGGGTCTCGAAGGAAGCAGGGGGCAGGAAAGCTGATTAATATTTAAGCACCACTTCCTCCAAGCTCAAGATTGGTGCATCCTAGTGCACAGGAATTTCCATCTGAACATCCAGAAAAACTGCTTTCCTGTGAGGGTGGCAGAGCCCTGGAAGAGGCTGCCCAGGGAGGTGGTGGAGTCTCCTTCTCTGGAGACACTCAAAACCCATCTGGCCATGTTCCTGTCCAGCCTGCTCTGGGTGGACTTGCTTTGGCAGGGGGGTTGGACTAGATGATCTCCAGAGGTCCCTTCCAGCCTGTACGGTTCTGTGATTCTGTGAATGCTCCTCTGTTGAGTTAGCAGAATGCCTAATGGGAAGGGAACCAATTACCTGATTAGCATTGGCGTGTTTTCCTTCACCAGCAGGTTGCTCCAGGCGATGGGCACAGAGCTGTTCATCCCGCCCAAGTTTCATGTTGTTCTGCTTCGTTTGGCTTCTGCTTTGATTTGCTTCACTTACTTCTCATTTGGTGGAAAATAGAACCAATAGATCTCAAATACAGGTTCCTCAGTGGAGGGCTGCACTATGTGTATTCTTTGTGGGAATGCACAACTGCACATCTGTCTGTCTGTCTATGCTCTCTGCATGTTTGCTCTTAATGTTGTGCAGGTGTCAACAAGAATGATCTCACCACTGCTGGCCATTTTTTTGTATTTTTATTTTTTTAAGAGGTGAGTCCCCACTGTGTGAATCTCCCAAGTGTGCACACTGTTGAGGAAGCCACGTGAGCAGCACCACAAGAGTCTGCTTGTCAGATGCCGTGGGTGGCAGAGCCATTAGTACAACACGGAGAATCCTACGTCTTGGATTATGTTACTCTGCCGCTGTGCTCCAAGTTCCCCTTTTTTCTCATTTAATACGTCTAGTAGGCTTTTTTCTCATTACCACATTAAAAAAATGTCTTGAAAGGACAAGTGAATTGTCACCCTTGGTTGCAAAAACCTTCATTTCAGCTGCTGAGAAATGTTCCCGTTCTGTGTAGCATGCAACCATTCCCAAATAAAAGATACTTGTACTTTCTCTGTTAGTTTTGGATGAAACTAGGATTGGGAAACTCACCTCCACCTTTTTTGGAGTATCCTTGTCTAGAGTCCACTGGGTGGTGAGCAAATAGCACAAGAAAGGTAACGGTTGTGAACCTTTTCTCTAAAAGCAGTTCCTGAGGATCTGAAGCAAATCAGAGCACTTCCTCACAGGGGAGAGCAAGTGTCAGGAAGAGTAACAGGCTCTTTATTTACCTGTCTTGGACTGTTGACTGTGGGGTGGGGATGATTTGTGATACTGATGATTCAGAAAAGGAAGCATTTAAGGAGGTGACAGCAGAGAAAGCCCTTATGAGTTCAAAGTCTTCCTAAAATTTGGGCATAATATAGGTTGGAACTCATCTCTGGGGGTCTCTGGTCCAACCCTTTGTTCAAAGTAGGTCCTATAAAAGCAGGTTGCTTGGATCTTGTTCAGTTGAGTTTTGAGTTTTTCCAAGAATGAAGACCCCACAGCCACTCTGAACCCTTGTGCCAAGGTTCGATCGCCCTTAACTCTCCTCTGTGTTACTGGATTGACAGCAGAGGAAGCAAAAATACTTAGAGATACTGGCAGCTCTCTAACACTTCTATTGTCAGTGCTGAAATGGTCCAAGCTTCTTCAGGATTGAAGGCAAATAAGTATACATCCTTATTTGTTCAATGAGATCAGAAGTGCCAACGTTGCCTGTGTCGGAATACAACATCCCTTACACAACTTGGTAGCTACGTAACTAAAATATAGGCCAGATTTTCAAGTGGTTGCAGAAGAATTTAATGGGGCTGAGCACAAAGAGGAAGCTCGCCCTGTTCTTTTAACTCTCCCCTGAGCTAATGTTGTTGGCCGCTTTCAATTTGCATGTTTATTCCAAGTTTTGTTGGAATTATTAAAAAAAAAATACATTAAAATAGTAGTCAGGTACCTTTGACAGCTCAGTCAGGAATCTACCAGCATGTGTTATGCTAAAACAGTGACTAGCAATAGGGCTCCAGGGTATTTAATTTTATAGTGTCTGCAAACAAACTGTTGATTGCTTCATCTATAGGTAGGATTCCATGAAACTATGATACTGTTTTCACATATTTCATAAATCAGGATGATGTGTGTCTTTTAATGTGTCTGTATTGCCTTTTCATTAAAATAATGGGAGTAAAACTATGAACAACTTGAGTCCCTCCCCCAGCAATAATTGACTTGAGCCATAGTTTTTCGGAGATTAGTAATGCGGGTTGGTGGGTTTGAGAAACTGCAAATGAGACTGATTTCCAGAGACAACTTGATCATAGGCCTTCTCTAAGCCCTCTCCGTGTAAGTTGAAATGCTGACTTCTATGACTTTGATTTCTATTTATAACAGCAAATCTTTTAAAGGGGAAATTAAATTGTTTCCTTTAACCTGACCAAATATTGCGGTTCAGTTACAACTGTTGTCCGTGGAGCTAATTTGTAGGACTAGAGCCATTTATCATAGGAGAGCTTGCTGCAGCACAGAATTAGTGCTGAAAATGTTCGTGCCCACCCTCTCTTTTGGTGTTGATGTGAGTCAAGCTCACTATGTGGAAATCTGCTTCTCTGCCAAGTGATGGAGATGATGACTTTGAGTTAGCACAATTATGTCATATAATATATTTATCCAGAAGCCTGCCTCTTCCAAAGTAGATGTATTCGTAGTGCGTATTTAGCATATGCCCCCTTTGTGGTTTCCACACCGTAGCTGCAATAACTGACAGCTGAAAGCATCGTTGCAAGGATGTCAGCTGTGCTGCCTGCAGAACTGGTGATAATCTAACTGCTCTTCAGCTTCACATATCAAACCGCTGGGAACTGGGAACTTCAGCACTTGTTGTTGTCAACAGTAGGTGGAATTGAGTAAGTGTGTGTCAGAGGCCCATGGTGCTGACAGGAATCATAGAATCATAGAATGGTTAGAGTTGGAAGGGACCTTAAAGGTCATCTGGTTCCAACCCCCCTGCCCTGGGCAGGGACACCTCCCACCAGACCAGGTTGCTCCAAGCCCCATCCAGCCTGGCCTTGAACCCCTCCAGGGATGGGGCAGCCACAGCTTCTCTGGGCAACCTGGGCCAGGCTCTCACCACCCTCACAGCAAAGAATTTCTTTCTGGTATCTAATCTAAATCTCCCCTCTTCCAATTTAAAACCGTTCNTAATATTCTCACAAATATTAACCATCAGTTAAACCCAGCACAATGGTGGTGCCTGTCTAGAGCAGGATCTTGCAAACCAGAGCGGGCCTGCTTAGACCTTACGGGTGGGAATATTTCCCTTGGCTCACAGAAGTCAGGGTAGGTAGGCTGGGGCTCCAGGAATGATCTGTTTAACTTAAAACTGGCGAGGAGCAGTAGAGACGGAAGAAGTGAGACGTGAGCCGGCTGTCTGCTCTGCTGAGTACCTTCCCAGTTGTTTTGCAGCCCTGCCGCGCTGCAGAGGCTGGTGAAGAGCAGGGGGTATCTCATCCCGGGTCAGGCATCATCGCTGCCGCTCCCGCCTGGCTTCTCTTGTAAAGTCTTTCAGTGATGGCTGGGCTTGCGCTTGCTGTATCAAGTGCAGTTTGCAGGGCTGACATTTAAAATGCCCTTGATTTAGAGCCAGCTTGTGACACTCATTCTTTCAGCAAGTAGTTCCCAGATCTAAAAAGGGCCTCACGGCCTGCATTTTGGCTCTTCCAGCACCCACAGGGAACTGGGCAGGGGAAGGTGTCTGGCTCCAGCCTCTGAGTTAGCAAATGAACCCAAACCCTGGGACCTGTTGAAGGATTGTGAGGAAATGCCTGGGTCCCTTGTGCAGTCAACTTGCTTGACCGTTAACTTTATTTAATGCCTTGTGCTCCTTCTAGATGCCACTGGGATGCATCTTGTTGCCTTTAGTGACTCAGTTGCTCTGGTGACCGGCTTTTCATAATTAGGTCCTAGATTATTGCAGGTGTTGTTACGTGGTCTGGAAGGTCTGTGCGTTTGGTTTATTCTCCGTGTTAAACGGAGATAATGGAAAAAGAGGAAATAGTACTGAGTTGTGGGGCAGCAATCTGACTGGCTAGCTCTACCTGCAAAACCTTTGGGGAAGGGCGCTGCAAAATCTTTTTTTTTTTGCAATTATGCGGAGTTTCTCAGCAGGGAGTCAACCGACAATATCCAGAGCAGCCCAGCAAGCAAGAAGTGTAAAAAACAGGAGCTAAGCAAAACAGAGAGATTTCATTATAAATTATTGTCGGAAATTAGAGCCAGGCTGTGAAATAACCGCAATTAAAATTCAGAGAGCAAAGAAGAAAAAGCTTACCTAGTGACCTCTGCTTGCTGCACGGGGTTAGAAAAGAAACTGTCCTACTTTAGTATTCTTGCATAACTTCCACATTAATGAAATTGTTAAGAATTTAAAGGAAAACAGGGACTGATTCTTAACTGATGAAAATCAGCATAACCCAGCTGATATCAAGGTAGCTAAACTTACCTACAGGAGCTAAATATGCACCTCTAAACCAACAGCTTCCCACTCGCTATGCCAGTGTAGATGGAGAAAATGAAGCGTCCTTTTCTGGCAAGTCAAAGCGCTGATCCTGAACTATATGTCTCTATTAAATGGATATGAGTTGTTTAGGAGTAAAGACAATGAGCTCAGAGTTACTCCAGGGAGAGAGAAGCAGATCCATAATAAATCAGATCAGTACAAGGTGGGGGTTTTGGTGATTGTTTGTTGAATTGCCTTCAATCAATGTATTTTACTAATATGAAACCAAATTGTTCCCAGTTCAGGTTTCTTACGAACGTTAAAAACCTAAAATGCCAAAGCAACAAAAAAATTAATGCCACAATTCTAACACAAGAGCTCCCTGGAAATGAATTCAAAGGCAGCCAAATAAAACAGGAGATTAAAATATACAAAATACTTCAATTTAAAAGAAAATCACTGAATTATTGAAACTCCGTAGAAGAGATGTCATTGCAGGGCTTCTAATCAGCGTGATTAAAAAAAAACACACTATGCTTTTTATTTCCCCTCCTTTGATGTCAAGAAGTGTATTGTAAACTTAAAATGATGTATGTAGTTCAGTCAGATGGATCTGGGAAGTTCAAAGACATTGTAATTTTTGAGCATTTATGCTTTATCCTATGTGGTAGAAGCTGTGTTGCGTGTACACACAGTGTAATCCTTTTAATGCTCTGTTGTAGGACCGCAAACAGAAAACACCCTTCCTCAGAGTGAAAAAATAAGCAGCCTCTGCAGAACGGCTCTGGCCTGACCTTCCCTGTGCAGTCAATGCGGTAAGTCTCTCCCTTGCAGGAGTGCTTTGTTCTCACAATTGATTATTTTGTTATAAATTTACATACGGCTCTTGCGAGCGGCCTGGTGATTGCTCCATCAGCTGGTGGATTGGAGCTCGAGGGTAGCCGCTGGACCCCTGCTTCCCTGAAGAAAAGGATCTGGGGGTCTTGGTTGACAGCAAAATGACAATGAGCAAGCAGTGTGCTCTTGTGGCCGGGAGGGCCAACGGAATGCTGGGCTGCATAGGGAAGAGTGTGGCCAGCAGGTCAAGGGAGGTCATTCTGCCCCTCTACTCTGCACTGGTGAGGCCACAACTGGAATACTGCGTCCAGTTCTGGGCTCCCCAGTTCAAGAGGGACAGGGAACTACTGGAAAGAGTCCAGCGTAGGGCTAGAAAGATGATTCAAGGACTGGAGCATCTCCCTTATGAGGAGAGGCTGAGAGAGCTGGGACTCTTTAGCCTGGAGAAGAGAAGGCTGAGGGGAGACCTTATTAATGCCTACAAGTATCTCAAGGGCGGGCTGAAGGAGGAGGGAACCAGACTCTTTTCAGTGGTTGCCAGTGAGAGGACAAGGGGCAATGGGCACAAGTTGGAACATAAGAGGTTCCACTCGAATATGAGGAAAAACTTTTTCACGGTGAGGGTGACAGAGCCCTGGAACAGGCTGCCCAGGGAGGGTGTGGAGTCCCCTTCTTTGGAGATTTTCAAGACCCACCTGGATGCCGTCCTGAGTGGAGTGCTCTGACACGCTCTGGGTAGTCCTGCTTTGGCAGGGGAGTTGGACTAGATGATCTCTATGGTCCCTTCCAACTCTAAAAATTCAGTGAAATTCAGTGAAATTCCTGAGCGAGGATGACGTTCGCACCGCCGAAGAGGTGCACGGGGCTTGTGATGCCAGTTTTGGTGAACGATGTGCCATCCGCTAGCCCTCACCATCCGAATATGTTTGGGTAGAACTGCCTCCACGAGATGCTGATGTTATTGTAGTGCTCCATCTATAGGGTGCCTAAATGAGTGCGAGGGCAACGCGGTTCACGTGCTGCCGGAGTGGCTCTGTCAGAAGAGGTTCTTGCAAAGAGGAGCTCATGTTTCCACAGGCAGAAGGGTTGTTATTTCCCTAATGGGACAGAAACCAAGTTTTCCATGTGTTATGGAATCATTTAATCACAGAATCACATGGGGTTGGAAGGGCCCTCTGGAGATCATCTAGTCCACCCACCCTGCCAAGGGACCTCTTGGAGATCATCTAGTCCACCCCCCCTGCCAAAACAGGTGGACCTGTCCAACCAACAGGGGGTTGGACTAGATGATCTTCAAGAGGTCCCTTCCAACCCTTGGAATAAGATGGAAACCCCTTTCCATGACATGGAAGAGATGCTTTTTGCCCTGGCAGGGAATTCTCACCCGTACTTCTGGCCAGCCAACCTGTTTCAAGAACTTGGGCAACTGGTGGTGAGTAGAGGTTGTAGGCTATGCTGGGGCAAGTGCCTTTCGAAATGACTTGAAATTTGAGTATTAGTCGTGCCAGAGTTTGGAACCCCTTTCCTAAAAACTCTTCATTTAAGTCAATGGGATGGAAAAGAAATATGATCGTTCCCGTTTTGCAGAAGAAAAATCAAGTAGAAGACCAAAGGAGTGCTTTGTGGCCTGGTGAAATAGCAAGTCAGCGTTAAGTTGTGGCAGGCTTTAACGAGCTGCTTAGGGATTTTGTGCCTTTGCAAAGGGCTGCTCTCTGCATTGCCAAGAAGAGATTCAGAGCCCTGCCTGCCGTCCAGACAAAGCTGAATTTAAGAACTATTTTAAAGGATTTGAATCTTACAGATTTTCCTCTTTGTTATTTGTGACTTTTTTAGGCAGACTTGGTTTATAATTTTTTATTTCCCCGGAAGTGCCTTGGAAAGAGCGAGACACCTACATCTTTTTATGGAAACTTTTAGTTTATTTTGGCATTTCTGTAGGGCGGCGGCCTGTTCCACGGACTGCGGAACGGACCTTGCTCGCTCAAGGCCTGTAGCAGGGAATGAACTCAACTGACATAATTGGAGCTACATCCATTTAGATCAGTCGAAAGATGTGACCTCTGACCTGTGATCGCTCTGACGGAGCAGAATGCTGCGAGGCGGGGATTTTTCAACCCTCCTTCATCTACTTGAATTGCCTGGCCAGCTACAAGTTACAGAGGCTGTAAACAAAGGGAAATTGGGATGGCAAACCGATCAATTACACACTATTGAAAATATCAAGGAAGTGGCAGCAATGCTGCTAAAGCCAATATGGAAGAGCCTTTCTCGTCCAATAGCCTCATTCTTGTGACAAAGATTATAACAAGATGGAAAATAGCACAACATGAATGCATTCTGGTGGCAATGATTGCTGTGAGAATTGGGACCCGTTCATACTTCACCCACTCTGTCGATCTTTCCTAGATTCTGTATCCCAGGCAACCCAGGCAGAAGATGTTATATTTATTATGTCCCCATCTCTTTTTGTCTCTTGTAGTGAAACCGAACGTTAAATTCTTTCTCCAGCTTCTACTCTTTTAAACAAGCAGGCAAACGTGACAGCCTTACCTTCATTCAATCTCCTAATTAGCCCAGCAGAATGTATTTCTTTCTTCTCTGCCCGAGAAGGTCCGTGCCATGAGTCTCTGAAGTGGTTGCTGCTGGTACATTTTCTGCCTCACCTTGTACAAGGGGTTGCCCTGTGCCTTTGGACATGGGCTTGATTTCGCTGCCACTGCACAGCAGGTTTAAGGCCTTAAAAGAGGTGAGGTCTGGAGACCGTATGTAAAGCTTGAGAGGTGGCGTGATACCTGTCTGGAAAGGGTAATGCTTGCCCTGTCTGTAGAGCATCTGCTAGGTAACTAAAGGCCCTGGAGTTAAAAAATACATAGGAAGAAAAGAAATTTCAGCACATTGCAAGATTTTCACGTTCGGCTCGTGAAGTCTTTTTTTTCTTTTTCTGTATTGAAAAGGCTTCTTTGAGCCATTGAAAAGGCTCTTTTATATCCCAGAAGTTGTTAGCAGCGGGAGGCGGGGAGGAAGAATCTGGCTTTGGCAGTCGTGAGATCAAACTCGCCAGGTCAGGGCTGTATTATTTTTGATACGTTAGTGCGTGTTGAGGTCATCTGGGTAAGATCAGAGCTGGTAACTGACAACAGAGGTGACAGCTTCTTAAAGCTGCCTTTGAATAGAGCTTGTGGTACAGCTCTTTCTCTCTGGGTGAAGTTTCATGTGTCAGCATAAAGCTCTGCTGTTATGGAGGCGGCTTCACCTGGAAGATGGTTTTAGAGTTTGCCACCGTGCAGCTTTCTGCTGACACCTCCCAAATGACTACATGTGCAAGCACCACAAAATATGCAGTCAGTTAAGGAACGGTGTAGCTTTCGTCTTCTCCTAATGGGCCATTTTTCTTGTGCTCAGGTCCGGTATAAAACATGCATCCTGGCACAAAGATGCAAGTCCTGGTAGGGCCACAGTGAAGGCTTCTCTCTCGTAGGCTGTTTCTTGCCCCAAGATACGTTACATCTGGTGAAGTCTTGTTTGTTTGATTTCAGCAATCACTGTCCTACATGGTGCTGTTGCCTGTAACTGAGGATGTCAAAAAGGAACAATGAAGTGTCAGCAGCAGCCCAAAATGGCTCCATCTTCTCTGAACTGGCAGCACTGGTTCTTGGTTTTCAGGGCAAGACCATGAGACCCAGGTAAAGTCACAACCTGTTAGCGCTTGCACTAGCTTGTGATCTTGCTTGCTGTCTTGGATCTCTGGTCTCTGCTCAGTTCCAGCTGAGTGGAGTGGAGAAGAAATGCTCACAGCCTGTGCCCCTGGCCTGGTGGAGCTCAGCTGCTGCCGACTCAAGGTCACATGCAAATGGATAAGCCGAAAGAGGATCCACACGTTCACAAAGAGAGGGAAATCCTGCTCTAATGTAGCGTGCAAGACGTAAAGCAAAGTGAGTACAGCAGTTTTCAACACAAAATTTGAATCGCCTTTTCTTTTGCCTTCTGTTCTCCTCAGCTGAATTCCTCCACGCTCTTTAGCAAACCAAGGGTCAGGGCTCAGGGTGATAGGTGCTCCTTGTTCTTCACCTGTGCTGCAGAGGGCTGTTGCTGCAAGGCTAGGGAAGTCCTCATTAAGCAGCTAGGGAAGAAAAAAAAAAATCCTGTCCTGGTGATGAGCGAGAAATGCCTCCTTCTGTGTGACATTCTGCTTTTCTTCAGCCTTACCAGCATCAGACTGGGCTGTCCCCCTCGCTGTGGGTGATCTGTTTGCAGAAAATAGTTCAAAAGAGAGCTTTTGCTGTTTGAGAGCCCTTTGAAAGTTCATCCATCCCTTTTTCGGTTATTCTGCAGCTAGGCCAAGATAACAGCTTGTTAGTATTGAATAAATGAGCCCAGCCATATTTTTATATGGAATTCTCAGCTATTTAAGCCTTGTGTGTGGTCACTCAATTGTTATGATCTGCTCTCTAATTCAAGGCTTTGCTTTTAAGCCTAACTAGAGTGTAACACTATTACGCGGTCATTGCCTCTCAAAGGAGGGATAATTCTGAGCCTAATCTGCCATTTCTGACTGGGATGTTTTTTCGAATGTTGGTACTAGAGAGTGAGGTGAAGGAGGATTATGCATCATTTAAGTGAAAATGAGGGATATCAGAAGAAAATAAGGAGGGGGAGTGTGTGTGTAGTGGACTGTGCCATATTCCTGATGCTTCCCTAGAAGGGATTGCTGAACAGCCTGTCTGTCAGGCCGTGTCTTGCTGGAATTGCGTACCACCCTAGCCAGGGAAGGGTGTGCACTAATTAACTTGCCTGGGAATGCAAACCGTTAAGTCCCCTGTAAATACAGACCGATGGAAATGCTGTTGGCTCTGGCTGACCTGATATAACATGGTGCTATTGACTCCCTGCCTGCCAGCTAAAAATTAGAACTCACAGTCGACTTTGGCTCTAATCTTTCTGCTCCTGTGTTCAAATGACACAGGGCTTTTGCATCTCCCTCTCGGGCAGGCAGACTCCCCAGGCGTGTGGTCACTCTGCTTGGGGCAAGGGGGACTCCAGGTCCTCAGTACAGTACGGCTCTGGGAAGTCAAAAAGCATCTGATTCTGGTATTTTCCTTCTTCCCTGTTTATTTTTTGGGGAGGAGCAGTGGAGGTTGTTTGATTCTCTTGTTTGCATTAGAGCTTAGGGGTGCTTTATGTATGCTAACAATATGTATGTCATAAATTGCTGGTTGATGTGCAAGCCAAACTGCTGTAGCAATCCTTGGGTTGTGTTTTCGTAACTGACTTGGATCCAAGGTTTGCATATTTTAAGTAAATACACGTTGGCAGAGATCCACACGCAGACAAGTTCTTGCCACCATTCTGCAAAGTGACTGACTCTTCCCCCAACAGCTCTTGCTTGATGTCCTCTGAGGTAACTCAACTGTGGCTTCAGGGCAGAATATGACAGTCCAAAATGAGCTGAAGAAAACTCTCTGGAATATCTCCCCTCCTCTCCATTACCTTAAAGAAAAATTAAACTTCTATTATTCTGAAGGGCTTCTGTTACTCTCAAGCTGTATCTCCTAATAGGTTTCTTAGAGAAGCATTTTTCTCTATGCAAGTAATTTTAAGCCTTACATGCCCTCAAGCTATTTTTTAATTAAAAGAAAAATAGAAAATTCTTGGCCCAAGTAGGGGGCTTATGCTGTTGATTGACTACAGTAAGGAATTTCGTAGAAATTTTGAATTCTGTACTGCCAGATACTAAATCAGCCCTATAAGTATAACCCTGACCTGAGGCTGGGATTTTTAAAATGAGTTTCTTAATAAGAAAGGGAAGAAATAAATTCAACTTTGAATAAGCATAATGCAATTTCCCTTCACACAAATTACTCCTTTATTGTAGCACAGATATTCACATTTATCTGTCTAAATACTTAGGTCATATGCGGCTTCATTTTGCTGGACTCAGCTCAGTCCTGCCTAAGAGGGAACCCATTACTAGGGCAGCTTAATTCCTACATGCTCACCTCGTTTATGCTGCCGTAACCCCCCACACACATGTGGCACACGAGCTCCCCTCCTTTCCCTGTGCCTGAGCTGGGGCTGTGTCTGCAGCAGTGACCATCTGGAGGTGTGACAGTGCCATTCAGCTAGATTTTTTGAGAATTTGGAGTAGTTCTCTTTTAATTTCCCAAAGCATTAGGTTTTCTCAGACATGAGGGAAACTGAGGATGAAGGAGATAGCCTAATTTATCTATTCTCACCCTCTGCTCTGCACTGGTGAGGCCACAACTCGAATACGGCGTCCAGTTCTGGGGTCCCCAGTTCAAGAGAGACAGAGAGCTACTGAACTACTGGAGATAGTCCAACGTAGGGCAACAGAGATGATGGAGGGATTGGAGCATCTCCCTGCTGAGGAAAGGCTGAGAGAGCTGGGGCTCAGAAGGCTGAGGAGAGACCTTATCTATGTTTTCAAGTATCTAAAGGGTGGGTTGAAGGAGGGTGGAGCTGGACTCTTTCCAGTGGTTCCCAGTGAGAGGACGAGGGGCAACGGGCACAAGCTGGAACATAAGAGGTTCCACTCGAATATGAGGAAAAACTTCTTTGGGGTGAGGGTGGCAGAGCCCTGGAAGAGGCTGCCCAGGGAGGGTGTGGAGTCCCCTTCTCTGGAGATCTTCAAGCCCCTCCTGGATGCCGTCCTGAGTGATGTGCTCTGGGCAACCCTGCTTTGGCAGGGGAGTTGGACTGGATGGTCCCTTCCAACTCTGACAACTCCGTGATTCCATGATTATGCAGCCAAGAGCAAGTCTACCCACTTGCTGAACCAGGTACAAGGGATTTGCTGCATGCAGTACCACACAGCACACTCTTCCCTTGCTATGCAGTTTCTTTGCTGCAGCAGTGCCTCTAAAGGCACAGAGTTAGGGACTCTGTGGTCAGAGCATTCCTGTCCATGCGGCTTGTGTTGGTGGTTCCCATGGGCACGGGGGTCATCCTCCGTTCACCAGCCCTGGCCTTTGCATTTCAGGGAGAAATGGTCTGGTTTCTGCCATCTTCTAACAAAACACTCTCATTAGCCTTACTTAGGGAAATTAGGGCATATCTAAAGAGTTGCCATCAAGCAAGAAGTCCCAGTTGGGTTCTGTAGCTTTATCTCCCTACCCTTGCTGCCAGCACATGGTTGCATAGGTACCAACCCACTAGTGTGAGACTGGCTGCTGTGGGCCAGAGGCTGATGGCAGTAGAGGGGCTTGGTTAATGCAGCAGGGCATGTCCACCGGGAGCAGGGACTTCAGGTAAATGAACCAGTCAGGAGCCAATTAATGGTAGAGCAGCCACCTACATGTTCTTTAAGGTATTTGAGAGCCATCTTCTCAGAATGGTCTGACCCTGCACCGGTGGCTGGAGTAGAAAAAGGCCTGGGATGATCATTGTTTCACTTGTCTGTTTTCCCATATCTTCCTTTTATTTTATTTATTTTTCTTTTTTCTTTTTGTTGTTAAGGCTGACTTCCGTAGCTGAGAGCAGGCTACGTGTGTTCAAAGCAACTCAGCAGCTGGTGAAGACAAAGCCAGGGCTGTCAGAAAAGGTCAAGCAGAGGTATTTTTGGAGGTTGAAATGAAGGATGGGAGAGCTGCATCTGGATTAAAAAAAAAAAAAAAAAGAATTAACCTTGTCTGATTTAAACATGAATGTCATTTGAATTTTTTTTTTTAAAAAAAAAAAAGGCAAAGAATGTAATTCACTGAGCTCTTTTATGCAGTGCCTGCAGTTCCTGGTTTGGGGAAGCAGTCAGCTAAAGACAGCCAGAGTACGAGAGAGTGGTGCTGAGTACAGACATCACCTGCACGGGGGACAGAAGCAGAGAGGCAGGTTTTGTGCCTTGTCCCCTGTCTGCTGGGGATTGATCATCAGGTGCATTATCGCCCCCTCGAAAGCGCTGATAGAGATTACTGTTTGCAGTAAAGGGGGATGCCTGTGATGGCACCAGATACAGGCTCCTTATGTACAGGGTTAGATTAACCCATATCTCTGTTTAAGACTTTTTGAGGTCCTGGAGATGAATAATATTCCCTGTTAATCCCTAGTTTTGCTAGAACATCTCAGCATGAAACTGCTACGTGCAAGGGAGGGTTGCTCGGTGGGTACTCTGCTTCACACAAGAAGTAGGTGATTGAGGAGGAGGAATGGCATAGGGTTCAGCCCACATAGATGGCCCAGCAAAGAACAGCACAGTAAACTGATTGCAAATCAGGCAGGAGCACATAAATGAATCCAACTTCAAGGCAGGAACCTATAAAAATTTACCACTAGCCCTTTGCCTCTTTATCAGTCTGTTTTTCTGATGCTTGAAATACTTTTATCCACTACTCTGTATTCCCAATACTTTCAAATACTGGAGAAGGGGTAAGAGGGGAGTGAGTTTTGCAGTGAGCTCTCAACACGTCTGAAATGATGCTAGTACACATGAGCTGGTGAACCCTCATGTCTGGTTTTGCCTTCCTGAAATTGTACATTCCTCTTTTTCTGTGCTGGAAACCTCACCTGAAGTGTATTTGCCGTGATTAGTGATTATCCCTTGGAGATAAGTGGCAGCTCTCCTCTGGAGTCCCTGCCCATGGTGTGAGATGGACAGATCAATTGGGATGCTGGCCAACAGGGTAGAGTGAGATCTCTGGGGAGGAGAAGGAGGAATGTCATTTTCTTTTGAAGCACTGCAGAAGCAAAGCCCTAGAGAGATTTTACATTTGGGACGTTTTAGGGTTTTTTTTTTCCAGTGGAAAACTGTGCTTTTTCCAATTTAATCTAAAGCCCAGTTTGCCTCAGCAGTTTTGATGAAAAATTTTCACGTAGGTCTTTGTTGTAAAATACCAACACGTCAGAATTATCCCTTTATCTCAGCAGATGTGCTTTCCAGAAGGGAACATCTCAGGTGATGAAAAACACAGCAGCTTTGCCGCTTCAACTCAATCAGACAGTTTTTTGATGATAGAGAATTTAGCCTAAACAGACTCTTTTCATTAAAAAGGAAATGCTTCCTGGACAGGTTTTGGTCTTGCTCAAGTTTTTACTGCTAATTTTTCATGATGTGGTTATGTGCAGTGCTTCATTGTGCCTTCTGCAGGGACGGTATAGGCAGTGGTACAGGATCAAGTCTCCACTTTGCCCTGATAGAAACCAGTCTGTCCTGAAATGACTCAGAAGAAGGCAAGTCATGGTATGGAAGATTACTTATTCTGGGGCTGTCAGAGGTATTAGCTTGTTTGCGTCTCCCATCTGGAGTTAGGAAGTGGTGTTTGACCTAGAAAATGAGAACTTCTGGCCTGACTCCAATTTTGCAGAATCCTTTGTGAGGCTGGTTCTTCCTTCCTTGGAGACTAGAGAAGCCTCGAAAGCTGCCTCAGAACACGTGTAGTTCTGCCACCGACCACAGTGGTAAAGTCTTGACTCTTGCCGACACCAGAATCTTTAAAAAAAAAAATAAATCCTAAAAGCAAAACTCCTAAGTGGTGTGAAAATGTGTAAGCTAGCATATTTAAAAAACAAACCAAAACAAAACCCCAAAACAAAGCAAGACCATGTGGGAGAGGTGGAGAGCCTTGCCCAGGGTCCCGTGCTATGTGTGGTGAGCGAGGTGCCACGCTCAGGTTTCTGCAGGCAGGGGCAGCCGTGGCCGTGCTTATCAGAGGAGACTGATGGCATTTTGCTGCATCCTGGCAAGTTCCCTTGGGTTCCTGAGCAGCGTGGACCCGTCAATAATGTGCCATATTGCAGTAAATAACCTTGGGCTCCCAGCAGAGCTAGGCAACAGAGCCCGGCTTGGTGCCGTCGTGTCTTTTCCGGCTTTTGGTTGAAGAGTTGAGTCTGGATTTAACATGGTGCTCCACTGCTCTTAGTATGCCCTAAGTTCCAGCCCGGTGATGTAGCCACTGGACCATGCAGTCTCTCCTACTGATGGTACTGAGATGAAATGCCCTTGGAACATATCCTGCTAAAACTGCCCGGCGCGGCATTGCCTGCCAAAGTTGAAACTGCTCCCAAAGGAAAAGGACGTGTTCTTAAAGAAAGTCTTTACACTGGCTGGCTGGCTTTAAGTTGATTTAAAATCCACGTTTGTTTTCTAATCTGCTAGATTGGGCTGGCTGAATGTAGTGACCCTGCACCCTTCAAAATCTTCTGTAGCTACAGAAGGAGGGTGTAGAGCAGTGGGGATTGGTCTCTTCTCCCAAGTCCCAGGCGACGGGACAAGAGGAAAAGGCATCCAGCTGCACCAGGGGAGGTTCAGATTGGATATTAGGGAAAATTTTTACACAGAAGGGGTTATGAAGCCTTGGAATGGGCTGCCCAGGGAAGGGGTTGAGGCACCATCCCTGGAGGTGTTCAAAAGACGCGTTGACATAGTGCTTAGAGACATGGTTTAGTGATGTGGGTGTGTTTTGGTTGGACTAGATGATCATAAAGGTCCCTTCCAACCTAGACAGTTCTGTGATTCTGTGGTGCGTATTAAATGTTCAGCATAGCAGTTTTCATTTTCTTTTGAGGAACTACGGTCATTTCACCCAGATGTCGGCCATGAAGGGACACATTCAAGTAGTCTATAGGTGCATCTGCTTGTAGGCTCTGGGGAATGTCTGCTGGGTGTGTGTCCTCATAATCCTCAGTATTCAGCTGGTACTGGGACCAGTGGCAGCTGACTGGTCAGCAACAGATGTGATTTGCAACATGTTTGTTTTCTACCTGGTGGCTTCTAGAGAGCCTCTGGGACAACACAGATTGAAAATGTCTATACAGCAATGGCTCTTCTTAAGGGATGTCTCCTAAATTGTACTTAGCTTGCACCCAGCATGGACAAAATATTCGTGAGCAGTCATCCAGCCTTTTGCAATGGGGTATGACATACTGGTAAAAATCAGCTTCCTGGGAGCCACTGGAATCATGTTCTCTCTTCTTTTTCCCCGGCCACGTCTGAACAAACCGCCTATGCAAAGGAGATTGAAAAGGGGGTTTACTTTGATTAGACCAAAGCCTTTCCTAGCATTTTCAGTCATAAGTATGGTAGGTTTAACGAGTGGGGAAAAAAGATAAATATGAGTCAGGGACTGACAAGAAACTCAATTGGAAAAGAGTAAAAAGTTCTGTTGGAAGTGATGCTGTAAGTTACGTCCCTTTCTAGTGGTCTCTGTGATAATCTGCTCAGTCCAAGGAAAGTAGCTTTCTGCAAATCTCTGAAAAATGTCACCTGGAGGGTTTCAAGAGGATGAAATCAAAGCTTTAATTGCAGTGATAGAATTGAATCCATATTCCACCCGGTTAAGGCTGGGAGAATTTCCCATCAGATTTTCTCTTTCTGTGACCTCTTGGTTCACAGCCTTCTATGATCTTCTGCCAATTCCAAATCAAAATGAAGAGAGTTTGTGAGGAGATCTTTTTAATATAGGGGAATAAAGCCGATTTTATAGGTGGGGAAAGAGCTGAGCACAATTTGTTCTACAGTTTACACAATGGAAGCTGTCGATTGATCACTTCTTTAGGAATATCACTTATGCCTCTCACCTTGTTACCCTGCTATGCAGAATTCAAACTAAAGGCAGAAAACGTATGCAGCGGTCATGACGGATGTTGGCTTGATATTACTCACTATGTCCTTTATCACCAACATCACAAAATATTGACAATTATTATTAATATGCAATTAATTACCAATAGTGATAACTGGTGGATGAAAAACTGAATATGAGCTGGCAATGTCCACGGGCAGCCCAGAAAGCCAACCACACACTGGGTTGCATCAAAGGAAGTGTGGCCAGCAGGTCGAGGGAGGGGATTCTACCCCTCTACTTGGCTCTGGTGGGACCCCACCTGGAGCACTGTGTCCAGCCTTGGGGCCCCCAACATAAAAAGGACGTGGACCTGTTGGAGCGGATCCAGAAGAGGGGCACAAAGGTGGTGAAAGGGCTGGAGCACCTCACCTATGACGAAAGGCTGAGAGAGTTGGGGTTCTTCAGCCTGGAGAAGAGAAGGCTTTGGGGGGACCTTATAGCAGCTTTCCAGTACCTAAAGGGGGCTACAGGAAAAATGGGGAGGGACTCTTTTGAGGGAGTGTAGTGATAGGATGAGGGGTGATGTTTTCAAACTGGAAGGGGGTAGATTTAGATTAAATAGCAGCAAGAAGTTCTTTACTATGAAGATGGTGAGGCACTGGAACAGGTTGCCGAGAGATGTTGTGGCTGCCCCATCCCTGGAGGGGTTCAAGGCCAGGCTGGATGGGGCTTTGAGCAACCTGATCTGGTGGGAGGTGTCCCTGCCAGTGACAGGGTGGGTTGGAACACAATGATCCCTTCAAACCCGAACCATTCTATGATTTTAGGATAGTTCTCATTAGCAAAGTCCTGCTGGCTGTCCAAAGCACTTCAAATACAGATCAAAGAGGTAGAGACGGGATGTTTGGACGGAGCAGCTGTTTGAGCAAAGAGGCAGAGGTCTGGCTTTTATGGGGGGTGAATGGTACCTGGGGCCAGCCAGTGCCGGAGCCTTGAGTAATGATCGGTCCAGGCTCTCTTTTGACTAACAGGAGGGAAATAACTCTTCAGTGTTAGTAAGATGTGGTTTAGATAAGAGTGTGGAAAGGCATAATTTAACTGGAATTTTATGAAGGAGTGGTTATTCCTCATCACAAAAGGTTATGTACATGGGTTTTTAACATAATTGCAATATATGCACTAAGAAGTTATAGGAACAGATAGCACGCAGTACCCAGAGTTTATTAAGGATCAGATATGTCTTATGGAGTGTGTGAACAAGTGCAGTTAAGACAGAAAAAGGGTATAAAAATGGCTTTTAAAACCTCTTCCCAAAAATGAAAGTGCACTTGCTATTCATCTTGTCCCTCCCGTGCTGGACTGTATGTCTGTCTCTGGTGTACGTCGAGTGCAGCACATAAAAGGATGCATCCTTTTGGGGAACTATCATACTGATTCTGCGTGTAATGTGCAGATAGGGACCAAGGAGTGTAAGTTGCCGCGTCCTCATTACTTGTGAAAGTCTCCAGAAAAGGTACTGCAACTTCACAGATGTATTATTTCCCCGTTGGATGCACTTTTGAGGACAGCAGCAGGGCCAAGAGGGCGTTGATACGACCTGTGCTGGAAAAGCCTGTCATCTAGTCTTTCTGAGATGGGAGTACGGGAAAGTCTGGTCTGCTTCATACAGGATTTTTATAGGATTTTTTCTTAACCCCAGAAATCCCTGTCCGGCTTTATTGTTCTGGTGCATCTAACTCAGGTTTGGATCATGTTTCTCTTGAGTTAAACCTCCAAAGTATTCAATCTTGAGACAAGATTGTTAGTTCAGTTTCAGAAAGGCTCAGTGCACAACTGTGTTGTTGAATCCTATTTCATTATCTGTAACAATAATAACTGGGAAGGGAAACCATTGCGGAGGCTAGAATTTGGTAAAATTATCTCTGCCGTTGACCGAAGCATGACAAAAGGCAGTGTGTTTAACAGCATAAGAAAGTTGCATGCACCTTTTGTTCCTCCAAGTGAAGGAAGAGACAGTGTGGTGTATGTTTGAGGATTTACTCTCCATCCTCTCTGGAAAGCGGTGAGACGTAAGCACTACTTATTTGATACACCAGCCCCGGGCATCTTTTCTGGCCGTTTCACTCTCTTGAACCTCTGAGAAGAGGTGTCATTTTGTGACCACAGGACTGTGGTTACAGCATGAAAGTACAATAGTTTTTCGGTTCTGTGGGAGAATCAAATTATGGCGGTGATGAATCCAGCAGCTGTGAAAACAACTCCCATATCCTTCTTTAGGAAAAAAAGTAGAAGAAAATATATCTATTCTGAATCAGGGATCTTGAGCATTTAGTCAGGTTGCGAGAGAAATGGCAAGACCAGACACTACTTATCTTTTATCATTGTTTAAAGACAGGTTTTTGCAAATTGCTGGTCCACTCCCCCATGATAGTTATAGATAGACAGAAAGAAAATCATTGTGGAAAAGATGTTCTGCCACAGTAGCATATAATTATGTGACAAAAAATATATCAGGCTCTGCTGCAAGCAAGACATTGTGTCTCATTAGTGTTTGGTGGACTTGATCACAAATAACATGTTTCAAAACTGTCAACTCCCTCTAATTTTTCTTCTGTGCTTATACTCACAATCACGTTCAAAATTAGCCAGTTCCTGGAAAGACACTACATCTGGCCAGCCCCGTTTCTAATAATTTTCTTGTGGAATTAAAGGGACATGTCCTTCAGGAGCTGCACTCCAAGGGACTAGAAGCAGGCAGATTCTTCTCAGTAAGTGAGCAGTCATTTTTAACCGAATTAATGATACCAAATTGCCCTGTGCGGTGTGTTATAATCACTGGCTTAATGCGGTTTTCAAACATCAGCGCTGGCCATACTAAGTACTCCTGAGATGCACAGGCCAGAAAGCACTCACAGTCCAAGAGATCCTATTTGAGATCCAACATTTTCCTCCGGTGGCTAAGACTGAAAGCACCAAGAGCATTAACAAAGGCAGAATCGCTTAGGGTTGTGGATCTAAGCCTTGATGCCAATACGCTGCAGGCCGCAGGGAGCAATCTGCAGCTGAGAGTGCAATCTCATTTTTTTTATTTCATCCTATACCACCTCAGCAGCTGATAATTGAGGTAAAAATCACACTTTAAATTCAACGGTTGAATTTAACGCTTTTTTGTTGTTGTTATTAGGACTTGAGCGTGGGGGCAAAGGGATTCCGATGGAATCCTTGCTGCTTCAGTTCCTCTCCCTAGCTCTGCTTTTGCAGTATTGCTGAATTACATGCAAGTGTCCGTCTTTTAGTCCCTCTCCGAGCTCTCATCCATTAAGACAGGAGAGAGGAAAGAGGTTTGTTTCTTGATATCCACAGGCCTTTTGAGACGCGCCCAGTCCAATCATTTTTAGCAGAGTCGATGCATGCTGATTGATTTTCTCATACGCTTTAGAGATTGTTTCTATTTTCTTGAAAGACCAGTGTATGAATTTTAACATGCCGTACGCTCAGTGACAGACAATAATAAAGCATACTACTTTGACCTTTTCAGTTGCCTGCTCTTTAATTTCCTGGCTATTCTCATTCCCCTTTGTTTATGGTCCCTCAATATAACAGGCAAGGAGAAAGTAGACTGGACAGCTAGTCAAGATGCAGATTATTTAAAAGGCTAAAGCCTGGCTTTATCGTTGTGTTAAAAGTTTATGGTCTTTTGTGTATGATACTGGGCATTAAAACGGTGATAGCCCATTCTTAGCTGGAGAAACAGAAAGTTGCACAAGTTCAGCTTCATTTGTACCAGTTTAGGGGCCAGCATCCAGTTGCAACAGTGGTGGTGTAATCTGAATTAAGCCTTGTAGGATTTAATGGACTTTCTCTGAGTCAAAAGAAGGTAAAAGAAGGACAAATTGCACTGGTAATAGACTTGTTCGTGCAGGGATGTCTGAGGGTTCAGTGATGCTCCAAGTGGGAAATAAGAGTAACAGCAGAGCCTGGATTTTCATGACAGAGCTGTGTGTATAATAGATTGTTTCAGTTTTCTGGCGGTTCTGAAGAGCTGCAAGTGGGATCTATACATTAAAAAGAAAATGGATAATGAAAAAGGAAAAAAAAGAAAAAAAAAAAGCAGCAGCTCCATCGAATTGTTTTGATTTCAGACTTGCTGTTATGTTTTTAATTTTTACGTCTCTATGTAGGATTGCAATAAAAAATACAACTAAGGGAATGAGGAGGGGTAGCCAAAGGATGATTACAGTCTGTTGCTCACTGCATAGATCTGTAGATTGTTAAAGCAGAAGGGACTGTGATGATCTTCTAAACTGACTTGCATGCGTTCAATGTTACCCACTTGAGGTACCCACCAAGCCAAAGAACCCGTGGCTGAACTGACTCAAAGTTCTTAAAGTATGTATTCAGTCTTGATTTAAAAATTTAAAGACCTGAAAAAATCTAGAGATCTTCAAGATTTAAGGACATAGAGAATGTTCTCCAAGACTTCTGGAAAATCTTCTGCCAGTTAGAAACTCAGTTTAAAGAAAAAGCAAATGGAAACATGCGAGTCTCTTTTTTTTGCTATTCTGAGTTCAGTTTACAGCCTGTAGAGGTAGGTATGATGTGCCTGGTGAACTGAAGTCTCTTAGAAGCCCAAGAAATGGTCTTTCTGCTTGGAGAAATTGAGGCTGAATTTTAGTTTGAGGGAAGTGGTGAATTTTAGTTTGAGGAAAAGGAGGTTGAGGGGAGACCTCATCACTCTCTACAGCTACTTGAAAGGACACTGTAGAGAGGTTGGTGCTGGTCTCTTCTCACAGGTAATTAGTGATAAAACAAGAGGGAATGTCTTCAAGCTGCCACATGGTAGGTTTAGACTGAACATTAGGAAACAATTCTTCACAGAAAGAGTGGTCAGAGACTGGAATAGGCTGCCCAGGGAGGTGGTTGAGTCCCCATCCCTGAATGTGTTTAAGAGTCGTTTAGATGTGGTGTTGGGGGATATGGTGTAGGGGAGAACTTTGTAGAGTGGGGTTGATGGTTGGACTCGATGATCCCAGGGATCTTTTCCAACCTGAATGATTCTATGAATTACTAATCTTACCCCTTCCTCTTTAGAAAGCAAAGAGGATCCATAGAGCCCACCATCACTTGACTCTGCCCAGGATCTCATGGCTCAGGCATCACTGTCTGCCAGGTGCTCACTGCAAAGATGCTCCAGGAAGTCGGTGGGACTCACTGTGGAGTGAAGTGTTACGAGCAAGGTAAAAATGTCAGATGAAAGGGGTGCAGATATTTAGTAGAGCTGGCTGAAAATTTACACACCATCCTAGTGCTTTCCTACTGAAAACTTCTTTGTTTTCCTCAAGGAAAAGCTGTTGTGCAGAATTCGAATGTATTATTTTCATTTGGACTTTGAAACTTTCTGGTTTTGTTTGGAGCAGCACAAAATGTAACTGCGTGAAAAGTCAAAGCTCAGCAAAAAACTTGAATAAATTCAGACGCAAGGCATATTTCTACAGAAAGAGATAAATGTAACTTCCTGTTATGTTTATTTAACTTTTTTATCAGCCAGTTCAACTTTTCTTAAAATCTATCAGGGTTTTGTGGATATTTGCTAAGGACTGGGCCAAAAAGGGGAAAGACTATTAGTTGCTTTTGAAATGTTTGACACTGTAGTAAGAGGGAGCTCAGACGCTGTTTTACGGATACAGATCTGTCCCAGTTTTCTCCAGTGACGTAAATTAGCTCAGTTCTTTCGCAGTCATGGGATCAAATCCCTGGCTGATAGGAATCAGAGTAACTCCGTTGCTATGAGTCAAATTTACATCTGGAATAAAGTGACGCAGCTTTCTTCATGAAGTCAGGTGGACTAGATCTGCGGTGGTATAAACCTAAAACCATGGGGTCACCTGATGCGGGTCAGTGGCAGATTTGACCTATTTGAGGTTTTATTGAATATTCTGAACCACTGCTGAGGAGTTCTCACCACAGAGTTCAGTAATTTTCAAATGGGGAGCAGGGTGGCTTGGTCAAATGTTTGTAAAAGCAGTTTTTGGACCTGTTAACTCTGTTCATGCTGTTCTCCACACAAAGCTGAACAGAAAGGAGCCGTGCTTGTTGATCATGCAAATTACAGTCTAAATAGTATAAGGATACAGGAAATTACCTGCAATCTATACAATCTGTGCTGATAATTTTTTATTTTCTATTCTATCCGTATTTTTTTTTTCTCTTATATTCCTGTTACTGCTGCCCCAAGTGACCCACAGACACTGTCACAAGAAAGTCACAAGCCTGGCTTTGTGCCCTGGCTTACAGAGATAGATGGCTCAGAAGGGGGAAGATGCTTTCTTCCGCTGTGGTTTCTGCTTTGTGCCCAAGCAGCTGCCTTCTGGTGCCTCACAGGAGATTTTTCAGAGTGTAGACGTATATCCATTAATAACTGTTCTGAGGCTTTGCACCCACAAGCTTTTTCGTAGCCACTAATCCTTAATGAAGATCAAAGAAATATTAGGAGAGGAGACGTGATTCTCACACACCAGATCCTGACTCCCTCATTTTCCTCTTCAAAGAGGACTTCGTAATTCTCACTGATATAACGTGTGTCCCAAAAGCCCCCCTTAAATGACTTCCCAACAGGCAGTCCTGTTGTACCTGACTGGGCACCCTCACATTCCCCCAACCCCTCCAGAAGGACTATACATTAAAGATAGAGCTTTAATTCTCTGCTGAGTCCTTCTGCTCTCCCCTGCATGCATAGATACCTTTGTATTTTGATCACTACTGCCTCTGTGGAAATAGGATAAGGTTATATATAATTTTTTTTCTACCTGAGGCAAATAACAGCAAATGCCATTGTAGCAGCAAGAGGCAGTCAGGGCATGTCAGCAAGATTTTAGTCAGCTCCTTGCCATCCCCTGTCAGAGAGGTATGGGTTTCTAGCTGTCAGAAGTGCAGCAACAAAACCAAAATTCATAAAGCCACTGAGAGCCTGAAGGACTCGATGGTGGGTGCTTTTTTTTTTTCGGTCTGAGCTCATGTTACTGACCACACTGTTGAGTTTTACTGTGTTTAGAAAGCTCGCATCTCACTTTCCATCAAACTGGCGTCATTTAATTTCTTAATTTACGTTTTTTCCACATTTGAACAAGGTTTTGCAGCCCTTTCATTCCAGCCCCAAGCTAAAACTATAGCTTTGTGGTCTGTATTTATAAGCACTAATTCAGGCATTTGCCTTTTATATATTGTCTTGATTAAGCAATGCCAGAAAATATAACAATATGTGAAAATCCCTTGTCAGAAGAAGAAGGGACTCCTATTTTCATTGGCAGGGCTCAGAAGCTAAACTTTCTGGGAAAGATGTTTGTAAGATGATTGTCTGTTTTGCAAATCTCAGCCTGTGCTTGTCAAAGAAAAAAAAATGGAAATAAGTCAAATGCAAGATGGTGAAGCGTATAGAAGTGGAAATGCTGCTCAGAAAAATTTCTTGACTGTTATGACAGTCCTTGTGTTATGCCCATTAAATTTCCTGCAAGTCTCTCCCAAATCACTCCTGTACAATACTCTTGTGAAAGAATAAGATTAAAACCCCCCTCACTATAAGGACATCTATTCTTCCACAGTTATTCCTGCTTTTCTGACCTCTGCTTTGAGTAGTTGAGTTCATTTAGGTACATTTCTGGAAAGACTTGGGCTTACTCCTGCTTCCAGAATGATGTTGTGTCCCATCCCCTGTAGAGTAGCTCTCAGACTGGGCTGGGAATTTTCTGTGATGGCATCTCATTATCATCTGAATTCCTTGGAGAACTTCTTTGGAGGTAGTTACTTGCTAACAACAGTGCTGCTGGGTTTCAGTTGGTGCATAGTTTTAATGTGCCGGATAACTTGGACTTAAGAATAAAAGCACATATTCATTTAAGGACATAGTTTTTCAAATGGGAACAAAATTAAGGTTTTATTTAATGAAGGGGATCTGCTTGGCTGCTTCTACCTCCACCTCTCTACTTAAAATGGAATCTCTATTTATTAATACAAGATGCAGCTTTATTACCCAAAATGACTACTGCTAAAATTTGATTATGCTGCTGCGTTTGCACTTTAGTTGTCAACTACTGGTTGTCCACTATGGCAAGTATTTTGGTCCGTTTGGTGAAGACTTAAAGAGTGAGGAATCATTTCCTACCCCATTCCCAAATAGCAAGAGACTGGCATATATTTAGGGTCTTATGCTTTTTAAAGAGTTGATCTAGTTCTTGGTTTTGAACTCAGGGTACAGTAAGACATATTTTCATGCTCTTCGGAAAAACAATGGCAAGAATATTTTTTCATATACTTTCCTAATTGCATGGCTTCAGAAGCTGGGACTAAACCAAACAATAACAACTACGAAGACTCATAATAAAATTACAAGTGTTGATCAACTGCCTGATCCATGTTGCTTTTCAATAACCTCTTGCTGTAAAGTCACCAAGGCAGATAAGCAGGGTGATGAGACAAACTGTGTGTTGGGCTACATTAGTCTTTTATGATTCATGAGGAGTGTTTCAGTGTAAATTCAAAGGAAAATGATTTTACCAGCAAAGTTTTGGGGTGTTTTATTTTTTTAAAAAAATATTTCTTCCCACTCAGCTGATATTAGTAGGCATATTTGCCTCACCTAGAATGCTATACGATATCCCAAATTTATTGTGACTGTAAACAACAACTCTGCTTGCTTTATAGCTTTCCTGGGCTCCAGTAGTAAACCACAGTATCTCTATCTGTTTGGAATTATGTGTTATAACAGTTTTATTGTGGGGGGGTAAAGCTCTGATAAAGATAAAATAGAGTTTTGCTTTTTTGTGTGACCTTGTCATTTGAAAAAGCGTTGCACTCTAACAAGATATAATTTAAAAGACCTCTGGGAGCAAATTGAGTTTACTGAGATATTTCTAAGAGTAATTACTTACTGTGAGTTGTCAGTGCACTCTGTTACAGTTCTTTTCCTAGCAAATGTAGATATCTGGGACTGTGTAGAATGGATTAGAGCTCCTACCATTAATGTTTGATGGGAGACAGTAGTGAAAAAGATGGATGCTTATATAACTGACATTTCCAGCATTTATGGCCATAGACTAAAATGCCAGGCGCATAATTTCAAGTAAAATGGCAGACCCAACTCAATAATATTTAATGATGTAGTAGACCTTGGCTAGGAGAATAGCTAACGGAAGTCATTGCACTGCATTTATCGAATTGTTAAAATGAGTTGAATAATAATTGTGTTTTGCAGGAGTTTTGTTTTAGAAATTTATTTCTGAGATCTGGTGCTCTGAAAATAAATTGTTTATCATTCCAGTCAACACAAAATATAGGAAAGACTTCAAGCTAGTTAACTGATGGCAAGATTTTTACGCTGACTTGGTCCTAGTGTTTACAGCACAGAAATATATTCAGTTGTTCAGGACACAGTTGGGAAGATTGGGTGAGATTGATTTGAAACGGTAGTGAAAGATCAAATTACCTCCCAGAAGAATCTCCTTTTAGTAGTTTGGCTCTTTACAAAGTTGGACCTTTTTGTCTGTCTTCATGCTTCTAGGACCGTCAAGATTTATACTCCACAGAGCATGTTATATCATAGAGATACTTGTGTGTCAGGACTTCGATATCACTGATGATGTCAACAAACAGAATATTGACTTCTTCTGCTAACATTTTAGAAAGCCTGGAATACACAATAAGGACATGATCTGATGGATCTGATGGAGCATCTCAAATTGATGGAGGTCTGTAGATGTCACGGTACCAGGTTTGCAGCCACAGAGTCTCCCAGGGCTCTCTCCCAGGCAAAGTTTCTTTGGAAAAGCATCTGCATGCAAGGCACAGAACAAATGGGGACTGGAGGAAGAAGTGTGCACACCCATCCATTTGTGGACCTGTAGGATTTCCATTGGAAAGCCAATGCAGCGGTGTATCCAGTTAGGTCTTCTAGCCAGAGCCAGATGTTTGTATAGGCTTTCCCGAAGTTTACAAATGAAAAAAAGGTTAATAGATGCATTGAGGTTCAACAACAACAAAACCCCTCACCTTTTTGCTTTTTGAAAGAGAATTTTGAAAGCGTTTTATCTCTTCCAAAATCCAAACATCTTGTTTTGAGTATTCTGCCTATAAAAAAATGAAAATTTGGGATTGGAAAGAAATCAAAGTGCTTCATTTTTCAAATGCCAAGATTGAGTCTTGAATTTTTCAGGTTAAACCAGAACCAGATAAACTCAGTAAATAGAACACTGAATTGGTATATATACCTATCAATATTTAACAGCCCCTTTTAGCTATGTATGGAAGAGTCATCAAGTTACCCCTCTTTAGCCTTAAGACTTCAGGAGGCACAGCAACTGAGGACACAAAGGAGGTGGTGGGATAGAAATTCCCTAAACAGCCCCCTTCCTTTGACTGCATCCTTAACCTGATGTCCTGTGCAGCCTGCTTTCACCACAGTGTCCTGCAGCCCTGAAGATGCATTTTCAATGGATAGAAACCCCTTGGCCTCCAGCAAGAGTTAGTGGGAGACAGCACATCCCACTTGACATGGCTTCAGAATGGGCTTTAGATTTTTCTTTGTGGACTGTCACCTCGAGGAACTATTTTAACTCTGTTCCACCATTGACCAAACTTTCCCCCACACGACCCCACCCCACCCTTTGTTTTTTTCACTAGAGGCATATAATTACCTGAGGTAAATGTAGGAAACTTTTACTTGCTATATCCCCAGTAAATCTATTTACTAGCTAACTAAAAAGACTAAGTCCTGAATATCTGAGCTACTTGCTTTCAGTTAAATTTATGCTTAATTTCACAGAATCGCAGAATCTTCCTGGTGGAAAGGGACCTTTGAGATCATCGAGTCCAACCACAAAAAAAACCAACAACAACAACAAAAAACCCCGCCAAAAAAACTCCACAAACAGACACAACCCCACAGTCTCAGCCACTAGAGCATGCCCTGAAGTGCCACCTCTACACGTTTCTTAAATACCTCCAGGGATGGGGACTCCACCACCTCCCTGGGCAGGCCGTTCCAGGGCCTGACCACCCTCTCAGGAAAGTCATTCTTCCTCAGATCTAATCTAAACCTCCCCTGCCCCAACTTCAGACCATTTCCTCTGCTCCTGTCATTATTCCCTTGGGAGAAGAGGCCAACCCCCACCTCTCTACACCCTCCTGTCAGGGAGTTGTAGAGGGCAAGGAGGTCTCCCCTCAGCCTCCTCTTCTCCAAACTAAACATGCCCAGTTCCCTCAGCCTCTCCTCGTAGGACTTGTTCTCCAGACCCCTCATCAGCTTGGTGGCTCTCCTCTGGACACGCTCCAGCAGCTCCGTGTCCTTCTTGGAGTGAGGGGCCCAGAACTGAACCCAGCCCTCGAGGTGAGGCCTCACCAGGGCCCAGTCCAGAGGCACCATCACTGCCCTGCTCCTGCTGGCCACGCTGTTCCTGACACAGGCCAGGATGCTGGTGGCCTTCTTGGCCACCTGGGCACACTGCTGGCTCCTGTTCAGCCGACAGTCCACCAACACCCCCAGGTCCTTTTCTGCCAGGCAGCTCCAGTCACTCTGCCCCCAGCCTGTAGCATTGCCTGAAGTGCAGTACCCAGCATTTGGCCCTATAAAACCTCATCCCATTGGCCTTGGCCCATTGATCCAACCTGTCCAGGTCCCTCTGTAGAGCCTTCCGACCCTTTTTGTAGTTGTTTTTTTTGGTTGTTTGTTGTTTTTTTTTTCCCAAAAAGCCACCAACCCTACTTGTCGTGGCCTTGCGTATAGATTTATCAAAGCTGCATTACTGTCAAGGAGCCACGCTGTAGCTCTCGGCATTGTGGTGATCCTTCTGTTCTGTACAGAAGTTAACCTGAACCGGGGAATAGCTACACTTCACATTCAAGAAGCAGACCAGGTTAATGCAAAGCTTACGCAGACTTTAGCTTAACTGCAGAATGTTTTTAAAATAGTTCAAGTGTGGGAGGAATAGAAAGGCTGATGTTAAGAGATCTCACAGGCAGGGCTTGCTATAAGCCCCCAAGAAATGGTGTGGTGGAAAGTTTCCAGAGACTGCAGAATGGTAGAGGGCATCTCAAGAGCAGTGATTAGGTGCTTATTTTTCACCTTGCTTGTGTGCTAGTGCAAGAATCTGTTTGCCAATCTGAGAAGCTTTCTGGGCTGGAAAAACTCCTAGAGTAGAGCAAATGGTAGTCATAAGTGTAGATTTCCTCTCACGTTAACAGGGCCAGGATTTTCCTGTAGTGTGAAGTTCTGGAAATTTAAACTAAACCTCTCTTGTTTCAGGTCTGAAAAAAAAAAACCAGCCCAAAGGAGTTGGAAATTCTCCCCTGGAGAGTATCAGCAGATGCCCAGAAGACATCTCCAGCATCACCTAATTCTCTGGATCCTACAGAACTTCTGTTGAAGTTAATTGAAAAAACTCCGGTTGGCTTGAAGAGGTTTTGGAGCTGGCTCAAAAGGCTTTTAGTGGCAGCAGATTGCAAGAAGGAACCCCACTGTGCAATTCCAGCCATCTGCCTGTGGGTAAGCATTTGGTGATACAAATGCATTTGCTTGGAATGTGTCATGAGGTTCTTTGCTTCCAATTAGGCAGTATTTCAGGCTGAAGGAGACCTCTCCCTCTCACCTGCAGCCTTTGTTATCGAGATCTATTCCGCGGTGGTGATCTATAAAGTGGCCATACAGGCTTATGCACAGCAATGTCACAAGTTTCTTCCCTCAGTTCTGGGCATATAAAATGATAAGCCAGTATTAGCTTAATCTAGTTTTCAGATCCCTGCGTCTCTGCTGGGTGGAAATAGAGCTGTTTGCATGAGGCAAGACAAAATGTTGTTCTTTCCATCTCAAACCTGTGCTTATTGATACCATTGTCATTATTAGTCTTTTACTATACCAGCTGTGGGGTTAGAGGAGAGAACTGTGCCAGAAACAAAGCAGAGAACTATGTTGAGCGCAACCTATAAGGACTCTCTTAATTAACACACACAGCTGTGTGTTACCCTATTCATCTAAAACTGGTAAAGAAAGGGAATGTTGTGTGTGGAAAACATATTTGAAGGATGGTTGTCTTTAGCATTATTGCAACATACCAGAGAATCAAATGAGATTTGATGTAAAACACAGCCAGAGACTGTGTAAATTGCCCCAGCTGATTAGGAAACGGTGAAGCTGTTAGCATCCTGGAACATGATACGGGTAACAAAATTGCTCAATGGTGTGAATTTGGAGAAGAGCAACTGAGCAGCCTCATTGCGTGCCAGACCTCAGCAGTGTCCTGTGCCTGCTTTAATCATCAATTACTGTAACGCTGGGGCAACCCACCAGCAACTTAATTATTGTCTGGAGTTCCAGGCCATAGGTGGCTCCTCTAGCCGGTGTTACACAACAGTAAATCAACCAGTGTGCAAGCTAGAAGGGACTGTGCTGTAGCCTCTGTCCGAGGACGTAGGTGATCCTTGAACTTGTGCTGGAATTGTCTCAAGGTTTGGCTCTGTCACATTCCATGTACACGTGGAAGAGACATTTCCTAATCAGGGAACCCACAGCACAAGGATAAAAAGACAGGCAGCAATGTATTTTATAGGCTTGGGGTGGCCATGTACTACCAGTGAAGGCAGATGCAGCAGAAGGCACCTCTGGTTATTGAAGCCATTTATTTGCCCAGGATGGCGACTCTGAGAGCAGCCTAGATTTTGTGTAATGATGAAAATGAGAGCAGGAAGCTTGTGGTGGTGTCTCGTCCAAGCTCACAGAGGCTCCTGAGACTCTTTTGATTGCTTTCAGTCAGTTTTGTCAAGCCCTTGGCTCTTCTCCAACTGAGTGTTTATCTGCCTCCAGGCATGAGAATCTGCTACTAATCTCCATTCAATGCTGGCCTAGTTTGTGTCCTTGATAGGAGTTTCCAGTGTGGATAATACAGACCTTTTGTTGCTGGTGGGTTTTTGCTTATATCGATCAGAAACACATTCAACATCCATGGTTTTGAACAACAGATGTTTCAATAAACATATGTGTAAGCAAGGAAAGACTTCTCTGGAGGAGAGAGCCTTTAGCTCAGCTCTGAAAAAGGGTTGTGAACATGAAGCCAGTGATACGATAGCTTCAGTTTTTTCTCTGGGCTGCAGTTACCCTACAGTAGCAGGGCTCTTAGGTCATAGGTGGGTGTCATTTAAGGAAATAACTTCCCAGATGATGTATGCTACAATACCCTGACGTGGAGTGGAATGTTAGATTTCACCCTCTTGCAGGCTGCTCTTGTGGTCAGGGACAGTGTGCTCCCAGCAAGCTCCTCGCCCACCCTTGCAGAGAGTTCATTAGTTTACAAAGCTCTGTCAACTTTTGACTTAAATGTTCTTAAAGACTTGATGTGCCAGGCCACAGGGTGTTGACTTAAAGGTGCCTTTAGTGAGATGAGCAATTGTGACAGCGTGGTGTTGATACTGCCCCATGGAAAAGGAGTGGAGCAAACTGAGGCTGAGCGGGTCTATGGAAGAGCTGAGTTCATGGGATCCAAGCAAGATTGGCCAAGAGGACTTCTGAATACATTGAGGTGTTGCTCACTGGAAAAAATAGACTTAATTTGGGGGCAATAAGACTGTGCTGCCCCAATAGGGTGCTGCTTCTTGACATGTGTCATTGACAGGGACACGCACATCCTGAAGTCCCATGGTGGTCTCCGAGTGTGGCATGTAGCAGGCTGTTTTGTAGAGAACTGTAGCAAACTGCAGAAGACTTAAGAGTTAATACGCAGGACAGCAAGTCCAAGTTATTAAAATTCCCTTCAAGATAATAGATTGGAGGAGCTTGCCCATTGTGCTAAAATGCCCAGTTAATTTGAGAGCCTAACAGATGGGAAGTTTTGAGAAGGTAGGAGAGAAAAGGAGATAACAGAAGCTGCAGTTTCATACACCAGATCTGCTCTGAAATAACAGCTATGTATGGAGATGATTTTCAGGATATTGCCCATATGCTTCCCAAACCTGCCTCCTGGCTGCAGTGTCTTTGATTGCATCCCCAAACGCTGTCACGTCTTTTATAGCGCGGTAACTGAGAGGGGTTTTGAATGTGAAGCTGGGCAAGCAGCAAGATTAATGTCAATATTAAAAGCTGGTGATCTTTCAGAAAGGTGTGCAGCAGCACCAGGCCACCGCGGCTGCAGATCTCTTCAGGAGCAGGCTGCAGAAACAGGTTGCCTGGCCATTTGTAGCTGGGTGGCTCGTACCAGCCCACAGCAGCCTCGCCAGGGTCATTGAGCAATGGACACACCTGCTCTCCTAATGGCAGAAGAAGCATCAAGCCCCCATCTTTCAACCCTGTGCTGGTCTCCCCATCCCAGCTGCATCTCTGTCCTGTGCCTCGAATGGCTTCATACTCCCTAGTCCATACTCATGGGCTACCTGGTTACAAGATGCCAAGTTTTTGGGTGGTTGTTTAGATTTCGCTTGACTGTCTTGACGAATGCTTTTGAGCATCTTGCCATAAAGGACATACCCATCCACCCCACCCCTAATCCCCAACCCCCACCTCCTGATAGCCAATTTGTGGCACTTCAAGGGCTTGGTTGGCTGTTTTTCCTTCCTTAAAATCTCTCGGATCTCATCTTCCATCCCCACGTTCAGTTGTGGGATTTATTTTTTTTCCTTCAGTACACATGCTCCCGACTTCTCGAAGCAAAGGGAAATGTCTGCTTTTGTGCAGACCACCTCAAACACTGTGAGTATACAAGAACATTAAAGTGCCTTTAGAAGGAACGTGTTTTCTCCCACGAAGGAAAACTGAGGATGCAACAGACCCATCTTTTGCCCTGGGCTCCGTTGAAATCCCTGTGGTGTAAGTCTTCATTCTTCTGTTTCTTATCTGTGAACAGGAGGGCAACGTCATTAACCTCACTCTTCTGGGTGGTTGGATAGTAAAATATCAAATCAAATTCTGTGCAGGAAAAAACCTGAAGAGGTGCACATTGGGGAAAAAAATCAATGCTAACTGTACACTCAGCAATAGGTCACCATCTACCTGTTAGCCTTTCGAGAAAAAGATGTTGGGGTCAAAATAGATAGTTCTGCCACAACATTGGTTTAATGATCAATAGCAGTCCTAAATGCAGGTGTAAGGTTAAGAATTATGAAAGAATAGACAGCAGGGTAGAAGTCTTTATTATAGCACTGTATAAATCCACGAGTCCCACCCATCTCTTGAGCGATCTGTGTTCCTGACAGCCTTACGTTTGAATTATGTTACTGGAAAAGATCCAAAGGACATAACAAGGACAGTCAAAATATGGAAGAGTCTCCAGCCTAAGGAGTGATCTGGCAGCTTAGGACATTTCAAGGTGGAAAGGCAATGGCTGGAGGACTGTGAAATGAGTTCATGGTTGTTCAGTGTTTCTTCCAGGACCTCAAGTACTAGAGTTCGCTGAGTGAAAACTATCACACAAAGGCTTAAAGCAATTCAACGAAATATGTCTTTACAAACCATACCATTCAGCCATGGAAACTCTTGATGCAAAATGTTGTAACCACTGAAAGTTTACAAGCATTCAAAAAAAAAAAAAAAAAATGCCCCAAAACAAAGCACTGGAAAAATCCACACAAGTAAAGCAAAAAAGCTCAAGTTCAAACAATGACAACACTTTTTCGTCTGAGGTCTGCTGAGCTTCAAGTATTTGTGCGGGGAAGGAGTGTTATTATAGTCTGTAGCTTCTAGTTGGATTTCATGTGAACCCTTTCTTTTATTCTTACTCAGGTTTGTAAGAGGTCTTTTTCTTCTCCCTACCAGCATTATGGAGAGGTAGCTAAACTGGTCTTTTCCTTCTGGGAAGGTCTATGTGAGGACTATCTCACAGAGAATGACCGCAACCTTCTATTTGCAGGGTGGATGGCAATTTCTTTACTTTGTAAAGGACTTTATACCTTGAAACCTTGTCCTACAGTTCATAATGTGTGAAACTGATCTTTTCTGAAGGAGTGTTTTTTCCTATGGTTCTTGCATCTTTGAAAGGAAAGTTGAGAAGAGAACTACAAGAGATCACAAAACACTTATTACTCACAGTGTGATTCAGCAGGAAACAGAAGGGCAAGAAAAGAAAGCGAAATAGAGATCTCTCAAGAAGGGGCTGAGGAGCGAAGGCAGGAAGGAAGCCTCAGGTCTTGCACGGAGGCCAGAACCACTCACTTGTTTATTGATCTTATTATAACCTGAAACGGCAAACTGGGAAGTTGGAAGCAGCAAATGCCCAAGGATTCTTTGCAAGCCTATCAAATCAGCCCATCTCATGCAACTTGGCACTGAATGGAGGCACTTTCAGACTAAGGGAGTTACAGATCACTCCTGGACAATAACGGCCCATCTCCACCAAGTAGATTATGGCTTCGTTCCCACTTCTGTCTCAGATGAGTTTCGTCAGATACTTCCTGGTTGCAATGTGGTGTAGGTCTCTGGCTGCTTTTTAAGCCTGCTCTTGTTAATAAAACCCTAGACTAGGACTCGGGAGAACTGATTTATATGTTGGGGTCTGCAGCTGAGAGCCAGGAGGTCAATCAGTTCCTCGTGACTGTGTCTCAGTTTCTCCAGCTGCTAAACAGAAAAGAAAATGCAGTTTTAGAATTGCTTTGAGACCAACGAGAGGAAAGAAGTGCTAGAGAGTCTCTGAGCTAGCCCTCTGCACAACTGTGTGCCCCTGTTGTATTAGGGTCTAGACCGGGTGCTCCTGTGGGTCTGCCGAGACTTGCTGAAGATGCTATACCACTATCTGCTCCTTATTTTCCCTTTCTCATCCTTCCAGGAGGGATGCCTGTCCTCACAGTTGTGTTGTCTCCCAAACCTGTGCAAGATTTCTGATCTGTTTCAGCGCTGGGAATGATTTCAATGAATCTGTGTTACTTTGCACTAAAATGAATTGGGAGCGCTTGCATGAGCCACCCAGGAATGTTCTGATGTGTTATAGCCATTTAAGGTGGTGAGGTCTTAAACTACTCCAGTGAAGTCTACCAGAGAACATATTTCTCAGCCTTTTCCCCCATATATCTGTGCCATTAGTTGTATGATAGATTTCTCAGCTGATGCTGGAACAGCCTTCAGCTCTCACAGCCCTAGCCCTTTACACTCAGCCAGGTGTGTCCAATGACAATCTTTCTGGGGACCTCTAGCCAAGTCTTCTTGAACTTGCATGTGCTCTATTTAAGGAAAAATTCATATTTGTCCTACCTGTTTGTCCTTCTTCCTATCTGGAGGCAGGCTCTGAGGAGAAACAATCAGGGAGCAGCTTAGCAGTGCAGGAACCTTTGAGAAGAGCCATCATACAAAGTAGCTCAGAGGAGGAGAGCTGACAAAACACAAACATGAAATTCATTGATGCTTCCAAACACATCCAAGAAGCTGTGGAAGCCCAGAGTTAAGTTTTCTCAAAGTGAGTGTGTTGGGGCCATGGTCCAACCATAAGGTACCAGATCTGCCTTTAACTGTTTTTGCCTGGAGAGCTAGCAGCAAAGCAGCATAGAGCTTGGTCCAGGCTGCCGCATGAGCCTGGAGACACAGACTGCTTCTCCCTCCTCCAAGTCAGAACAGCATGGAAGGCTCAGCTTCTTGGGTCTGTTTCTGCCTCATTTGAAACCGCAAATATCAGGGGGCAGTGGTGGGTGACAGGCAAGGCAGTGCCAGCATGTGGCTTCTTGGCTGTGAAGGGATGCTGCTCCCTACAAGAGGGATGATGGCAGGACTCAGCTACAACAGAATCACAGAATCGCATGAGTTTGGAAGGGACCTCTGGAGATCATCTAGTCCAACCCCCTGCCAAAGCAGGGCCACCCAGAGCAGGTTGCACAGGAACGTGTCCAGGCAGGTTTTAATGTCTCCAGAGAAGGAGACTCCACCACCTCCCTGGGCAGCCTCTTCCAGGGCTCTGCCACCCTCAAAGTCAAGAAGTTCCTCCTCATGTTTAGGTGGAACTTCTTCTATTCAAGTTTGTGCCCATTTCCTCTTGTCCTGTCCCTGGGCACCACTCAAAAAGGACCAGCCCCATCCCCTTGACACCCTCCCTTGAAGTATTTCTAAGCATTGATCAGATCCCCCCTCAGCCTTCTCTTCTCCAGACTAAAAAGACCCAAGTCCCGCAGCCTCTCCTCCTAAGGGAGATGCTCCAGGCCCCTCATCATCAACAGACTTTTTTCTCTGCAAGAACTCCAAGGCTGGTCTTTTATAATTGTTTGAGGAGAGTTGAATCATTATATGCCTGCAGCCTAGACTCAAGGTAAATGCCGGTGGTAGGCAGATGGGGTCCCTGCTGTAGCTCATCTGGGTGCTTTCTCAGTTAAAAACCAATTGGATTTCTCTATCATTTGTGGTCATCTACTGGAATTGGACACTAAATAAAAGTTGAAGTTTAGTGATGACAGCAGAAGACTGAGATTGAGGTTCCAAATGTTTTCCTGAAGATATCAGGGTCCACTTACAGTTCAAACCTGGGAGAAGTCTTGCCTAACTTGTGCCTGTTGACGGGCATGCGTGTTATTTCTTCAGGTGTGGTATCTTTAGTGAATGATTATTGTGTCTACAGTATCTATATAACTTCTTTTTCTAACGTTGCAGCTTCCTTATATTTTTTTCGAACACAATTATCTCGGTGCCTTCCTGTGTTACGGCTCCTATTATTTAGAGGGTGACTGAGATGGGAGGCTGAGCAGCTTAGCATTATTCTGTGCAACGTACAACTTTCAAACACACTCTTTTGAAGCCATATACAGACAACACACCCACCAAGCTGTCTCCATCTTCCTCTGCACAAGAAAGAAATCCCTGCTGGGAAGTGATGAGAAGAGATCCTTGCAAAGAGACAGGCTGAGGGAAATGCAGCAGGACATGGGACTGTGTGCTCGTTGCTCCTCGTTAGTGGAGGAATCTGCACGGCACATCACAGCACACGCTGACTCGTGCGACAGCTCGTGCGCCTCCACGCTATAATACAGTCAAGCTGGGAGGACACAAAAGCGAGAAATTCGCTTTTATTCTCCTAATATTGTTTTCAGCAGGTTTTTAACTTACGCAGTCTCTCAGAATATACCGACAACTGCTTTCAAAGATGAGATTTTAAGTGAGATCAAATTGCTTTGTGTGGGAAGATTTTGTGGCTACATTTTCAAGTCAGAATTTTAAAAATCCGAAGCTGAAAAGAATTTATTTCCAAGTTATCTGTTTTTATGTTAAAAAAAGCAACAACAGAAAAGCCACCCATAAACAAAATCAACCCTGGTCTCTCTTTTATACCAAAAGTAATAAATACTTGGTTTGAGCTAGTATTTTATTTTTTCTGAGATTCAGCCATCATTTATTTAGTTAGTGTAAAGCTGCTGTTATTTACAGAAAAGCAAACCAAATGGTTGTTGTAGGATCATAGATTTTTGCGCTCAGAAATGTGTCCAGTAAACATTGTAAAGCATTGATACGTACACTAAAGCAAGAAAATAATGCAGGCTTAAAGACTGTATGGAATAGCTGCTAAAAAGCTTGCAAAGGGTTTTGCATAATATGGATTTGACCTTAGCAAATGTGAAAATAAAAATGCAATAAGAAATCCTGGGATGAATTAAGACATCTACATCTTGTCCGCTCTGTTACAGTAGACCTTTGTCAGAAGAATACGTGTGTTCATCACAGATTTCAATTTCTAATGACTTCCTTGATACAAAGGATCAGCAGTACCATTCTTCAAAACAGTTGTCATCTTTCCAGTGAAATCCGTAGGGAATTTACCTTTGCAAGACATATAAGCCAATAATTAGTTTTGCTAGAGTCTGCATAAACTGTGTATCATGAGCCAGTGAAATGAGAGAAACGCAGGCTGAAGTGAACATCGCTTTATTTCTCTTAAAATCAGGAAGATAGACCTCAAGTAGTAGATCTGTCCCTGTATTGCATGCTTTAAAAAGTGGAATTTCTTTACCTGAACTGTGTACTTTGATCAGTGGGAGAAACACAGGGTTTTGGCATTTGTATTGCTTAGTACTATCCTACAAATAGGCTCTCTAGTGCTATTTTCCCACAAAACACAGGTATGGCAGGATGTGAAGGTCCAAAACTTTTGGGCTAATCAGAAAACTTGTCAAAATTAGGGTCTCAGTTAGTTTTGGTTTGTTTGATTTTACTCGGCTGTAGGTATCCTTTTTTGTGAAAGAGAGTTTTGAAAGATCTCATCCCACTGAAGTCAAGGAATTAGTTGCCACTGACTTCAGTCTGACAGGTGAAGGATGCCCCCACGGTCCAAAGGGCTTCAGCCTGGAAATTACTACTCAATCAGGCTCCTGCCTGGAGAACTGCACTAATCAAAAATTACTTGGAGCTCTGTCTCACTAATGGTTCTCTGTGAGTACCAAGTCAGAAAACACTACTGATTTTCATCATTAAAGCTTGCCTCAGATCAGGAGGTGGCAGCTGTGTTGTCAGAGACCGAAGAAGCATTGATGCCATACATATTTGTCTTCCTACAAATGCAAGAAACTACAGTGGAGTCATGTTTTCCCGTTTATAGGTGGGTATCAGGATTTCCAAGGCACACCAGAGAATAAATGTGACGCATTTAAGTTACAGAGTTGAAGGCTGGTCAAGGCTAGCGAGGCAGGGCTTAGGCAGGAACAGAAGAGTAAGCACATTCTTAAGCAGAAAAAAGAACCTCAGCATCATGCCTCGTAAATAGGCTGTCAGCAGCCTTTGTGTGTTCAAGTCTCAGGGACCATTAAAGGGGGATCCAATCTCTTATAATTAAAAAAAAAAATAAATTGAAAGGAAACCATGGTGATATTTTCATGCTGTAACACAGTGTTTTCCTCCTTACTGTTTTTGATTTCCATTTGAAGCATGAAACTGAAATCTGTTTTCTAACACCCTCCTGCAAAAAAAAACCCCAAACACCCACAAAAGAATCCCAAATGAAACTAAAAAGTCACTCTTGCGTCCTTAAAAGCATTCCACTTTGTTTTCTCTTAGGGCTCCTGCCTAATTGCAGTGCCCTGGATCTTAACACCAAAATGTCCAGCCATTTGTTTTGATGGTTTTTTGGATCAGGCTCCCCAGATGAAGAATTTCAAATTGTTTTCGCTGCTGGAGCTCAACCATTATGGATTCAGAAACTCCACCGTGCTGTTTGCTCTGAGACTGGGACCCTTGATCTATGGCTGCACAGTTATGGTAATAAATCAACCAGTTGAGATCTACGCCTGGGAAATAAAATGGGAACTGGGGATTTGGCAGGTCACCTCCCAGATCCAGAAAAGGATTGGGAGAGGGAAGGAAAAATTATTCAAAGAAATAATTATTCATATGTTTTCCATTTCACTTCTCCTTGACATATATGTTTTGCCAAAGCCTGTGTTGAAGTACTGTGTTTTGACTAAGGCTTTTGAAATATTTAAATCAAAAGGAGAAAATTTCAAGGATATTTCCAAATCAGTAATAATTTCAAAAGGAAAAATTGAAATATTTTGTCACAGATTCTTAGACAGATTCGGAGCAAGCAGTCTGGTTCAGGGTAAGGATTTGTGACATGCTTGCTGATACTGTGAAATCTACAGCCTTGTGCTTGAAAAAAAACCTTTTGCTTGGCCCAGCTGGAAGCAGAAGCACCCTGATTTCTTGTCACTAGCAATAGGAACATTTTATTTTGTTCACAGTGTCGTGTCTGTTAATGATACATGCACTGAGCTTTCAGCGTGCTTGTTCTTCATGGAATATTTCTGGTACTTCTACATAGAATTAGATTTAGACACGAGCATCCTAATACCTTACGAAACTTGTAGGTCAATGCTAGGGTAATTTATTATTAGTTAATAATTAACGTTGGGTACTTTCCTGCCAGAAGGGCTCAGACTCATATACTGGTTCAACTGCAGTCTCACTGCATCCCAGGTTGGGATTTTTCAGTACCCATTAATGCACAAAATCTGTAAAAAGGAGACTGCTGTTCATACGTGTTCCCCTTTAGTATGATATATGAACGTATTTGAGGAGTTGGTGTGTAGGGTTGTATCTTCTGCATGAACACACAGCAAAGTTCCCCACTTCTGACACTGACAGTCACTCTATTTATTTTTTTTTAATTTTTTTAATTATATTTTTGCCTTAATCTCAAATTCTGAAAATCAGCACTGGCAGACATAGCAGTGGATGTGAACAGGACATCAAGGCCTCTTGCCATTGCTCAAGTTTCAAAGGTGTTTGGTTTATTGGCAAGAAACAGCTGGAAGGTTAAGTATTTAATAACTTTCCAGTGCACTATTATGACATTGAACCTGCTGCAAGAAAAGAGGGATTAGAAATGAGATTGTAAAAACAGCATAGGTGCAGAAAATGGAGGAATTAATTTTGATTGGACTTAGCAGATATGGGGGTATCCCCTGAAGATGACAGTCATTTTTAGCTGAGGTGTTTGAACTGGATTGGTTTAATTACAGGGTTTTCTCCTAAGCAAACTTAATGGGTTCAGGCCTAGTAGCTGCCTTAGGCTTTGGTCCTTGAGTTAATTCCCCCCTAATTCTTGGTTCTGCCTCAGCGCTGACATCTGGGGGGAAATCTCTCAGTCTCATGGACACAGAGGAGCAGCAGTACTGGTATGACTTTCAATTTACCTGTTTCAACACTGCTACTAAACTAGCCCCCATTAAAATGATTAAGTTTTTAACAAATTATTCAGTATGCTGAAAGGTTACCCAATGTAGCTACTTATTAGTCACTTTTCAAATCAGTAACAAGCTATTTATGACACCTTCATGTGCAGGTACAAAGACTTCTGGAGGATTCCTCCAATTTAATTTCTCTAGCTTAAAGCCAAATGGAGAGAACAAAGGCAGAGCTCGCAGTCACTAATTAGGAGGATGAAGGAATGCAGAGGGGATGCTGACAGGAGGTGACAGGCTCATTGAAAAGAAAAAGCTACATCCTGAGGATGGGGAGATATTACAGACAATTCTTTGAGTCTTGCTGAAGTGCAAAACTAATCCATGAGTATTTCACTGCCTCTTTTTGTTAAAACCTGCTTTGTCCTTAACTATTTACTTAATACTGCACAAAAGCAGCTTATAATTTCACATCTGAAATAATACCAAGTACAAATTCTGTTTTTCTTTGCCAAAGGACTTTGGTAGGACATGTACTCCCTTGATTACCAAATGCTTCACAAGAAGCCGTCAAAGGAGCCAGGCTGGGAAACAGGATTTCCCTGGTCCCATGGGCGTGCTGCCTGAGGTGAACATACCACCCATGTCAAAGCTTCAACAAACCTTGCTGTCCAGGTGTTCTGGCCAAGTTCTCCAGCAGAAAGAGATTTCACTGGAGCAGAGCCGGCAATGAGGGGACTTTGCTTTGCAGAGCAAAGATGATTGTTTCTGTTGGTGCCCGGGGGCTCTTTAGCATCGAGGGCAGGAAGACGGGGGGAATTTCTGTGGTTTTGGCAAAACTTCTTGCCAGTATGGTGTCACCTTCTCATGTAAAAATCCCTGATCAAAAAAAAAAAAAGTAATACATTTTAAACAATCCCTGCTCCCCTACTTTCTACTGCCTTCACCTGCTGTTCATTTTCTCTGTGGTTACTTGGCCTTTTCATTCCTGTTTTCCTTCTTTCTCTTTGCTTCTTCCTTATTCCCCTCTGTTTTTTGTTGTTTGGCTTTTTTTTAAATATTAAGTTGCTGGGGTTTGTACAGCTGTGAGATTTACCAAAATTATTTTCTCGGCTGTAGACAAGGGAGCGTCACCCCCCTCTGGAGCTGCATTTCTTCAGGGAGTCACCAGGGACTTTGCAGCCATGATGCAAATGCATGTTCTTCATTTTTATTTTCCTCTTGTTGTCTTTCCTGCCTCAGACCCGTGGCCATGATGACTTTGGTTGTCAACACCAGCACGAATTGCTTGAGGCATTCAACTCCTGCTTGGGAGGCTGAAGCGGCCGGTACCAAACCTGTGTCATTTGGTGGCAATTACTGCATTCCTGAAAGTGTTGGCAGAGGAGGATACACATTGGCTACTTGGCTGCTGCTTTTCTCAGCCCCAGTCATTAAATGTAGATGAAAATGATAGTTTGTCAAGCTACAAGAAGCACAAGGAGAGGTGCCCGTCAAGCAGCTGGGAGGTAGGTAACCCTGCATCTCCAGAGTTGGCTTGGATGGGCTCTGGGAGCTCCTGTTTGATCTCACTGCACTCCATCCCGGCGTGGGGTGCTCCGTTGTCAGCAGCCCCACGCACAGGTGAGTCCCCATCAAGGGGATATTTTGGAGGACAATATCGAGGAGCTGGCAGTATGACTGTCAATGTCAGAAGTGGAGACCCTTGCTGTGGATTTGTGCAGCCCATGGCACAGTGGGCACCATTCTCAACTGGCGCTTGGACTCTTCAGGCGTGACTTTATTTTAGTAACAGCCATAGAACTGACTTGGTTGTTCTTGGTAAATTCCTGTAACAATTCTAATTGGTTCAGGAGAAAGAAATGAACATTTGAAGGAGTAAAGCTTAAGCGCTGCTGAAGTGCCGTTTTGTGGCACTCAAGTTGAATGGGAGTCCTCGCTGAAGAGGAGGGCTCATTTGTAAAGCTGCCTCTTTCTTCGCCGGTTTCTAAAAATTTTTATTAACAGAACAACTGTTTCATTAGCACACTGATTAGCTGCACAATTTCTCTGCTATCAAAGATGTGTGAAGGACAAGCTCTTAACACAAAAGGAGCAATCAAGGGGAAGCAACTGGTTGCAGCACGCATAACTGATTACTGTGCCATCCTGTTGTATTTGCTCACGGACAGGGATCCTGGTCCTCTCCGTACAAGGGCTGGGAGACAAGGCAAATTGTACAAATAGCTGAGCAAAGAGGTAGGGGGCTCTATGAAGCCCATCTGCTTCTGAGTACCACGAGGCTGAGGAGGTAAATGCAACAGAGAGAACAGAGGATGGTGTGCACTGAGAGATCCTCGCTGCAGGAGCCACAGGGGCGGATGGGAAATGGACTGGAAGAGGATACAAAGGTTGGTTGTGCTTGGGCTTGCTAAGAAGGCAGAATCCAACACGTATTTTTTTTGCCTTTGGAGGAAAAGCATTCAGTGAAACAGGAAAAGTCTCCAGTGAAGAAAGCCCCGAGTCCTTTTTCCTGGGGCGATGGTGACCCTGACCACCATCGGCTCACACCACCCGTGCTGGAAACACGTACAATGCAAGGCATACCTGAGCTGGTTTTTATCTCGTGTATTCAAGTGATGAGCGCTGGTGAGCGGCAGGACAAGCCGTAGGGTATGTATTCATGGGTATGTACCCAATGAGAACAGTGGGTATAAGGCCCAGCTGGTGGATCTCAGGGTGTCCAGGCCAGGTGTCCATGCCCAAGCAGCAGACAGTATAGGCAAACTGGGATCTGGCACTATTTGTAGCTACTTGCTATCCTGGCTTAAGCACTCGACAAATACCATGGGTGTGCTGGGGATATTGAGGAGCTGGCAATATGACAGAGACGGTATTTGTCTTTACTTTTCTTATCTATCAGCTTAAAGTAGAAAGACTGTCCCAAAAGGTGTGAATTAATGCTCCTTGAATTCTGTGGGGTTTCGGGTTTTTTTTTTTGGTTCAATATGAAGGGTTTTTTACAGCTTTTGAGTAATCAAAAGGGACGTTTTCAATTTTATTTTTTTACGAGAGCAACTAATGCCTTATTTCCACATTATTCATTTTTGAAAGTCCTTTGAATTTTTCTCAGGAAAATCAACTTTGAAAAGTTATTCATTTCAAGTTAGTTTAATCTTTATTTTCCAAAACTGAAATTAGATTAAAATTTTGCCCAGAGGCTATACTACACTAATTTTAATTTTTTATCATAAAATAACATTCTTTAAAATGAAACTGCTTGTTTCTGTCACAGAGTGAAGGTCAGATCCTCCATCCACCCATGTCTGTGGCGTCTTGACATCAGAGTTAATGTTCTTCCTGTTCTGTACCTGTTACTTTCATTATCTATCCAATCTTTTTTTTAACACAATAACTGACTTTTCTAGTGTGTGATTAATGGTCTCAAACAGGTACAGCTATCAATTGGCAGCATGGGCCAGAGGTATTACATGAATTATGCGGACTGCTGGAGGAAGTTGGCATTTGAATACAATTCCCTTTATAAAAATTGATCTCTCGTTTTCTGCCCTAATCAGTCATTTGTGCTCTACTTTTTTTTTTTTTTTTTTTTTTTTTCCCTTCTTTTGTTCTTCTTTNTTCCCTACTCTGATCCTTCTGTTCTAATTAACTCTTTCATCTTCCCCTGAAGGCTTTGTCAGCTTGGCTAGAAGTGTATTTGTTAAGAAGGCCTCTCTGCTTCTGTCATTAATAACTCCAAAACAGAAACCTGTATTAAGAAACTGGCTGCCCATGGCTCGGATGGGAGGACTCTCCACTGGGTTAAAAACTGGCTGGAGGCCGGGCCCACAGAGTGGTGGGGAATGGAGTTAAATCCAGTTGGCGGCCAGTCATGAGTGGTGTCCCACAGGGCTCGGTACTGGGACCTGTTCTCTTTAACATCTTCATCAATGATCTGGATGAGGGGATGGAGTGTACCC
>VXAK01000712.1:227033-241549 GCA_013399435.1 Arenaria interpres
GATGGGACAAGAGGAAACGGCCTCAAGTTGTGCCAGGGGAGGTTCAGATTGGATATTAGGAAAAATTTTTACACCAAGAGGGTTATGAAGCCTTGGAATGGGCTGCCCAGGGAAGTGGTTGAGGCACCATCCCTGGAGGTTTTCAAAAAATGGGTTGACATAGTGCTGGGTACATGGTTTAGTGATGTTTTTGAGGTGGTTTTTTTCATCAGAGTTAGGTTGATGGTTGGACTAGATGATCTTGAAGGTCCCTTCCAACCTAGATGATTCTATAGTTCTATGATTCTATGAATATGATAATAGGAGGAGTTTGCTTCAATTAACGTTCACTAGGTATGGTACATTTTGTAGGCCATGTTGCTAGAAGATAACATAAATGCAGAAAAGTACCATTCCATGAAATTCACTTTGCCAAGTTACACAGTTCTCAGCTTTGGAGCTATGCAAAGATATATAGGTATATACTGTACTATACTATGTCCCAGAAAGCTTGCAGTCTTACAAAAGAAGAGAAGATGGAGGTGATGTGATTTTTGCTTATAGTTGAACTAGCTGTTTGCGCCCAGGGCCAACTAGAAGTAGATTTATTAATTTTTAGCTGCTGATCCTAGTGCCCCAAATTAAATAAACTGTGCACTGTGAGTAGAAGGACGGTCATTGCGGGGAGCATGGGGAGCGTAACTCCTTCTCACCCATTTTGCACTGGTGTAAAATGACCTCAAGGCAGTGATCAAGATATTCGGAAGACAGCTGGAAAGATTATAGATGTTGTTTAACGATGAAAGAACACTTTGTTTGGCAACAAAGAAGTACTTAATTTAACGTATTTAATATTAGTGAAAAAAAGCCTTGTTCTTTTAGCAACTGCAGTATTCTCTGTGCCAAAGAAATGCCAGGAAGTTTGTTTTCTGTGCAGTGGTGGTATATGTGCACCATGTTTGTTTCAAAGCTGTCCAAGACAAATTATATATATATCTGTGTCAGATTTAAACTAAAGTGGTCATTATACTTGCAGTGTAGTTATGTTTTAGTTACAAAATAATCACCTAGTTATACTTTTTCATATTTGTAATTTACTGTTAATAATATAAACAAACATTTTCCTAGGTGGTTTATAACAACTGTAGAGTAAACATACTTAGCTATTAGCAGTATATCTCTCAGTTTGTCAAAAGGGTAATATATAAAATGTTGTTATTACCTTCAGCTTCATGTATATCACCTTTAACTACATGATGAGAAGCAAAACTTTACAGTAGAACACGTATGTAGTTACGTAAATGTTACTGAAAAATACGATCGTGTATCTATTAATATCCGTAGCTAATCTTTACTTTCAGCTGATATGAACTCGCATAACTCTAGTGACTGCCCGGGAGTGTGGGTGTAAGGTAATAAGCTCCTTTGTACTAAGTGATAATCGCTATGAAGTCCTGCCCTAAATTGCCTTTCAGCACTAGCAGATTATGAAATGTTAAATAAATGCATATAATGGGAGGAGAACTAGACCCCGGGGTTTAAATAAGACATGCTTAAAGCAAATGAATAGTTATGTTGTGTTTAAAGCAGATTAAAGTACATCTTAATGGATTTCATTCTTCTTATGGCCTTCTCTGCCTAAAGTTGTATTTAGATGTAAGTAGGGTAAACACTGCACGCCCGCGGGCATACTGCAGTCACCTTGTGCTCTTAACACTGTGCCGCCTTCTCTACTGGTGACTCTCCATTTTCCCTTTTCCAGAATCTACTGTTCTTCCACCTGCTTCCGTTTTAGCAGGCACGGAAAGAGGTGAGGATCTGCTCTGGCGTTTCGTCTCTCTGTTCTCCAGCTCTAAAGAGGGCATGCTAACTTCATCCCAATTTTTTTGTGTGTGAAGATAAAATTGTGGCTGTTTGTGAGGCTCTTATCTGTTACGATAATGAAGGCTGTTGTACTTAGAGTAAGTGGAAGATGAGGGGACACATCTGTCTTGCATCACAGGGGAGCTCTGATTAGAAGTTTTGGATGAAGGAATGCATTTCCCCATAATGGTATTTTGACCCTGCTAATATTACCGATGTATGTTATTTAATATCCCTACACAAGACAATTGGATATAATTAAAGTGGGTAGACTTCTTAAGTAAGTCAAGATCCTCTTTTTTGAAGGGCGAATCTGGCTGAGTAATCATTGCTGTTCAGTGCTCTTAGAAATGAAATTGAAATGAGGTGCTATAAAACTTACACTTCTGGTTTTTGCCCTAAACTCAGTAGGAGAGAAAAGCTGTGGGCAGAGCTGAATTGGTTCACCAGATTTGGGAGAAATTGTGCTAACAAAAATTATAAAATAAAACCCAGTGTCTTTATTTCGACCTTTTCATTAGTCCTGCCTCAGCTGGTCCCAGATCTCTACATTAACCTTAGAAGACGTGTTGTGAAAAGGAATTGTGCAAGCCTAGACAATGTGCTTTATTGTGGTTCAATTTCAGAACGGTTGGTGGAGCTTTTCTGTTTTTCTTTCTTTGGCGCTGTATGGGAGTGAAATGGCTTCGTTCACACTAGATTCAGGAAGTAAGGGACTACAGAGTGTGAGTGAGCTCTAGGTGTCTTTTTTTTTGGTGGTTGAAGACCTAAGGTTTTTATACCTTCTTGTCATTTTTGGAAAACTTTCTCCTTTCTGGAGTTTGAGGGACGCACCAGTGTTCCCCTCCATGGGTGTTCCCCAGACTGCCATTTCCCTTGCTCCTCAGACCTGCTACCTCTGTTCCTGGCTCAGCTTCATCTAGTTTGCTCCCTCATTGTAGCCATGTGCTTCTTCTCCTGCTTAACGTGTACGTCGCGTACAAATTACAGCACTTCAGCAAGGGCTGACTTTGTAGAGAAATTAGGATGTCTGTGTGCGTTTGCGCATGGGAATGGGCAAATATATTTTACACGCATATGTAAGAGATGGAAAAAGAACAGCAGCTCATTAATGAAATGTTTTTTCAAGGTTTTTGTAGCCTTTTAAGCCCAGACTTTCAAATGTGGCCAAGGTTTTAGGTGGTTGAATTTTAGTGGCCTAATTTAAAGAGGCTATGTACTTTCTCTGTCCTTTGATGTTGAAGTCCATTACAATAACTCTGTTTGGAGGGCAAAAAGGGAAACAGCTGAAATCAGAAATCAGTGCTGAACTGCCAGTCCATTTACTGTGGTTAATTTTTAACAATTACACATGTTACGCCATTTGGAGAGGCAGGATGCTCTTGGTTCTCCTGAAAACAACAGTGCTTAACTTTTATTTGCTTGGGAATAATTATGCCAGTTTTGGGCATATGTTTTCGTACTTCCTTTCAAGTGCTTGATGATTGTCAGTTGCTGGTATTTGTCAGTAAGTCACTTCTTTTTTTGAAAACCACACAGTTAATTTCCAAAGGATTATTTCACTGACGTGGCATAAATGTGATTAAATATACTATAGTTAAGTTACAGAATCCTTGAGCTCTTAATCTCGGTAAACCTGAAAAGTTAAACACCTCATATTGCTTTCAGAGCTTTATTCCATCCAGAAGAAACCATCTGCTCTCCACCAAAAATCACTCTGTTTCCTTGATCTCTTCAAATTAATCCTACTGTGATTAACTTCAATCCAATTAAGAAGGACATGTAAGCAGCTGCACAGGTCTGATTACATGTGGACATGATAGTAGGGCTCCTCATAGGGGAACCAGATTAAGGGCCAATATGTTAGGCTAGACGAGGCTGGTAGCAATACTTCAAACTCTGGTACCCTGGCATGACACGCGGTATATAATAGTAGCATACTTGCTAGCTACAAAGCTCCTTGCAGTCAAGGAACTCAGAGGTTTTCATGTGTATATATATCACTGCGCATCCCTCTAAAGACGCTATGAGTCTGAGCCTTTACGTCTACAGCAAGATCTTGAAACGTGGCTTTATTTAGTGCAGAGGGCTAAAGCACGCCACGGGGGACAGGCGTTCCCCTGCTGCATTTCCACGAGCCTTTGGCAAATTGTGTCTTCCTTGCTTATTCTCAGCGAAACCGCCAAAACCAGGGGTGGGGGGGAGGTTTGGGAGCCGAAGAGTTGCTGGAGCTTTATTCATTTTCAAAAGCCTGCAGAGAAGGGGCTGACTTTTAGGCGCGAATTCAGAGAAATCATCCTGCCCCACAGCCTCCGGGCTCTTGCTCCTCGAGAGCTGCCTCCGGGTCTCGCTGCAGGAAACAGGAGGCACAGGGTTTGCCGTGGGAGTTTGTCTGTCTGAGCCCGCGTCTCCCTCTGCGCGGCGCCTAGCGGGCTCCCAGCATTGCAGAGGCTTATTCCACATCAAGGAGGAATTACCATCAGCTTGTGCCGATAATTTAATGAGAAGCACTTCAGAAACGTTTATTGTTATGAATCATATTGCCATGAATAGCCCTGCGGTTGGTGGTGGGCCAGACTTGGAAATGGCTCAGTGCCCACTGCATCTGCTTTCAGATACCTAAGTGGGGAGTTTGGTAGCTGGAATTTGATTATTCCCAGGTGAAATTGCTGGAGACTGTCTGGCCTTGCAAAAAAAAAAGCAAGAGCAAGCCTAATTTGGGAATATTTTTTTAACATATGTAAAGAAAAGAGAGAAAACGCCACTCTCAATTTGACCTTTGAGACATCTTTGAAGGACCTGACCGTGGTGTGACCAAACTGAAACACGTTTCTAAGACAATAGGAAGAGCAGGGCACTTTTGAGTAACGAGTCCAGCATTACAAATTAAGGCTGAAAGCTTTTGTGATTGAATTGGTAGCATTACAACCTTGGCATTGACTGCTTTTCTGTGATTGGAATAGGGCTTTTTTATTAAGGCTGTTTATATATATATCCATAGATTGTCATTAGTGGTTAGACACTGACTTGTAGCAGCAAAAAAATATTCTGTTGAATGTCACTGCAGCACCTATTCTTTTTGGACTTCTCTCCCTTTCTTTCCTTCCCTTCCTCTCTCTCTTTTCTTTCAACAAAAATAAAGGTGAAGTCCGTTACCACACTGATTTATGTAAATACAGCCCTAATTCAGACTAGAGTTCCAGCAGTCACATAAAAATGATTCAGGGCTAAACTGTTTATGTCTTTAATAGCTTCTGGGATGGAAGGAATCCTCTTCCCAGTAAGAATACCTCTGAAGAACTGGAAGAGCTGCAGATTTTTCAGCAGAGCTGCACTGAGTATTGTGATGATGAATGAGTGACTGCAGGAGCATCTAATTCAATTAAAGTTTTGCATCAAAGGACTGTGGCTGTCAACATTAGCAACCAGGTAAGGGTCTTGCTGACCTGAGTATTTAAGTTGATCTTCACAGATTTTGAGAATGGGTGGCCAATGTCCATCCACTATTGATCCAATATTATGCCAGGTAGAAAATATGGAGCTAACTAATTGTTACCTGATTAAATCTGATGATTGGTAAGAAAGCCAGAATGTGCTGTTTATTAATCTAGCATATTTTTATCTCTTTCCCACTATGCATTTATGTGTTTTTCTTACATGTACCATAACCTTCATTCTCTGGGTCACTTCTGTGTACAAAGAGACTGTAAACAGGATACACATAAATGAGAAATGTAAAGCATTAGTTGTAGGCTAATGCACCCCATAAAATGAATTGACTAATAGGCTGAGCCTTAAACCCACTCGATACCTCAATGGACCATTCAAACAGTCTTTACTGGCCAGGTCAGTAGGCAGGTAGATCTTCTTCCGTTGCTCCTTGGATCAGGGCTGGTCCTTGATGTTGCAGCTTCCGTCTCCTGAGTCTTTCCATCTTCCCACCACCACCTCCTCCTGTCAGTATTCTACATGTTCGTGCTCTGGACTGCTTACTGTCCCTAGCTCAAAAACTACATTCAGTGCTTTCACTTTCCTGACCTCGCGTGGCTTTAGGTTCTCATGGGCTTTCTCACACCATAGCAACATCTTGCCCAGGAAAACGCACCTGAAGTAAAACAAGTGCAGGTGTGCTGGAGTTTTTTCCACCTCTTCCAGCTTCCCTTGAGCATTCATTGCACATTGAATCAAATGATTTCTGGGTGCTCATAAAAGAAATGGATAGCGGCCCCTCAGCCCCCTCTGCCTCGGAGTTTGCAAGTCCTCTGCCTGGACACTGGGTTGTGAAAGCAAAGGGAGCTCTGCCTCCCTCAGTTTCCAGGATAATTGTGCTGCCTTTTACATCCTGTTAGTCTAGAGACATCTCTGTTATCTCAGAATAAGGGATAATGATGTTTCTCTGTGGAAATCAGCCTTTCTCTCCACCATCAGCATCTTTATAGGGATATATTTCAGCACGGGGAGGTTCATATATAGAGGCTTAAGCAGCCAGATTTCCTAAAGTACTGAGTAATAATATCAGCTGGGATCCCTTAAGTAAAAATGAAAAAGAGACTGGAGAGAATGCAATATTTATGGGTTGGTTTTGGAGTTTGGTTGTATGTGTTGTAGGGTTGGTTTTTTTTGTTGGTTGGTTTTTTTTTTTGGTTTGGTTTGGGGTTTTTTGTTGGTTTTTTTTTTTCTTACCCTCAGCTGGTTTAATTGGGAGATACTGGTTCTTTTATCCTTTGTAATAGGAACTTATCTTGCTTCTGAGCCTTATTTAGGCTGTTTAAAATACCCTCGTTATAGATACCAGTTTTTGAAGTATCTGGCTTCAAAAGCCATTAGATGAGTTGCTGTGAATGTGGCCTCTGCTCAGACAGCGCACCAATATTATAGAGCTGGGACTTTGCAACGCACCTATGGAGAATGCTGAGGAGGTCATATCATATACAGTGTCATATTTTAATAGAAATTTGATTCTAAGAAGGATGTGCAGCTCATAATATAAGGCAGCTCAGTGTCATTCAGAATCACCTGAAGAGCAGGCTTGGAGACCTTAAACCCTGACTGTTATTAGCTCTTTTTAAGAACAGTGTGGATAAGTGTCTGTCCTGCATGATTAGTCTATTTGATGCTGCTGTGGGTAGGTGAACTGAAGAGATATTCTCTTGGGGTCCCTTCCATCTCTGTTTCCTTAGAGTTTCTAAATGTAACAGCACTTGCAATCGTGGGGAAAACAGATCTAGTATTAAGTTATCTCTATGAGAAATTAGTAATCTGTGGCTTCAGGTAGCAAGACTCGCAACGCCAAAATACACAGCATGGTCTGTCTCTGCTGTCCCACCCGTGGGAATAAAGCAGTGGTAATGCCACAGAAGGCTAGAAAGTTACAGTGACTTAAAAAACGATGTGGAAAATAAGGTCTATGTGGATCAGTGTTTTCCCCCGCACAGACAATAACGTGAACAAGGATCTTTAACCTTGCACAGGGTCTTTGCCAAGTAGGTTCAAGAGAAGCTTTGCTGTTTTTTGAGAGCTATGGAAGGATATTTTGCAAGTATCGTGTATGAAATTCCTCCAGCACCTGTCTAGCAGAGCTGGTTTTAATATCTTTTAGTTATTAGGAGGTTATCAACAAGAAGGTCATTCCCAGTGGCGTTATTTTCAGGAGCTGAATGATCCCAAGCAAGGGCAGATAAAATGAAGCCAAAGTGAGTGCTTGTTAGCTAAGGAAAACATTCTTTTCTGATGCTGTCAATCACATGCACGGAAAGAGCAATTCAGTCATAGTGAAGGCATTGGACATTCAGCTCAGCTTGATTTTTCAATTTTATAAACAGTAGGATTCTCAGGAAGAAACAATGAGGAAAAACAGGGCTATAGAATCAGCAAATAGAGTCAACTTCTGATTCCTGTGCCATTTAAATCCAAATTATAGTCATTTACTCAGTCCAGAGAGCCTGAATTTTCACTGTTTTCCAAGTTAGGCAGCTGTGACAGCAGACTCCATGACAGAGTCCTGCTTCGAATTTAATTGATAAATTCACACCTCGCTTCCCTCTTCCCCCCCCAGCTCCTCCCCCTCATTCTGCTCTGGCAAATGTAATCCTGTGTAGTTATTTGTGTTAGAAACCGTACAGACTGTGTAATAACCTTTGCAGTTAGCGCAAGATAAAAGGACATGATTCTGTGTCTTTAGTAAACTCAGCCCTGGATTCCCACCCTGCTGGACCTCATGTATCACCCTTACAGGGATACAGCCTTTGCTTGGAGTCCTGGTTCCTGCCCTGCTCCCGCAGGAGCTGTGTGGACAGCTGAAGTTCTTTCTTTCTTGCTGAAGAATAATTTTTTAAGACAACGACTGTACTAGTGGTAATTATTTCTAATCAGATATTTCGAACTGAAAATAAATATTTCTCTTTCTTTCCTCTATTTTAAAGACTCCTGACAAAAAATGACTTTTCCTATACTTAAGAAACACTGCCTGATTTATCAAATGTTGAAGCCTATAGACTTGTTCCAGTTAATATCCAACTAAAATGATTTATTCAAAATTGGAGAAAAAACAGTGAAAAGCTTTACTTGACCAAAATCCCTGGGTAGTTCAGTACTTTTGGGAGCTAGGACATAATATTTTGTCTAAATAAGTTAAGGACAAATCCAACTAAGTCGGATTCTGCAAGATCCCCTTGCTTGGTGTTTTCCTTGGACGGACTGGAGACCTTCATACCCTTTGATGGTCAACACATGGGCATGGGATTGGGGTGGAATTTTAATTGTTTATGCCCAAAGTCCGGCAGGCAGACTTCCACATTTTTAAAATCTTACCCTGTGGCATTCACTGTATTCAAACATAATTTTTAAAGAAAATCCCCTTGGAAATTTTGAAGTGTGAATTAAGAAGTTCTCTGTTCTTCTTGTTGGTTCTGGCAGTTCCACGTACGTGGCTGTGTGCAACCATGGCTGTTGCCAGGGCATAGTCAGTGTACAGGGCCTATTCTAGTTATTGTTGAGCACCCTCTCCTGGCTCTATCCACATAAGTCATCTCATGAACTGAGTGCTCTGGGATAAACTGCGGTGCCCAGTTGAGTTTAAGAGGAAGCCTTTTCAGATGGTATAACTTGCTACTGTCCTTTAACCCTACCCGATTTTTTGACAGCCTAGCTGGTTTACAGCTGAGAGATCCTTCCAGTGGCGAAATTCCTCAGTAAAGATTTTTTTTTCTTTCCTGTAATGCTGTTTCTAATTGATCCCAGAAAACCACTTGCAGACGAGAGAATACAATGCATCTGGGTGTAATCTGATAAGAGGATTATGCCCGTTTGGTAAAAGGTTGTTTATTGGGTGACTGAGCCAACATTCACATCTCTCGATGGATCTTATCCTGCTGGTAATACCTCGGGAGGCCTAAGGCTGAGTCTAGGGATGAATTGCTGTGTCATAAAGCAAGTTTATTTACAGGGATTATGGCAATAAGCAGCAGCTACAGTGAAAATAGGAGGTGAAATTGGGGGGATTACCTCTCAGTTAAGAGTTACGATGTGAGAAACAGTCATCTGATTTTTGGATCTCATAATAAATAGAGTTGGCACTGTCTGCTTGCAATGACTAATGCAGTCCAAAATTCTTTGCACAGATCAGAGCAGGAAGGGCAAAAATCTTCACTCTTTATTGCTTTCCTGTTCTTCCACACTCATGCAACCAGGCATTGTTATGGGTAAATTTAACAGCTCCCAGGCACCTAGTCTGGATTCATCCGGTAGTTTCAGGTATCTAATGAAGGAAACTACGTTAGGTCTTGACCTATCATCATGTTTGTAGTTTGTAGGAGTTAGCAATTCCTAGAGGGCCAAGTTCACGCTTCGGAGTGATCTCCCTCTGCCGAGTACAGCAGGACCGCAGGGAGATGGGCAGTTCAGTATACTTTTGGGAGCTAGGGCATAATATTTTGTCTAAATAAGTTAAGCATAAATGCGAGTAATTCAGATTTTGCAAGAACCCCTCATTTGGTGTTTCCTGTGGACTGCCTGGAGACCTTCATACTCTTTGCTGTAGGACACGTGGGCACGGGGATTTGGGTGGAATTTTAACTGTTTAACTGTTATGTGGGAGTCTGGCAGGCAGACTCCCACATTTTTAAAATCTCATCCTGTGGAGTTCACTCTATTCAAAACTGTTTTTCAAAGTTCTAGATTAAAATCCCCTTGGAAATTGGTTCTGGCAGTTCCATGGTAGTGGAATTCTTAATTTTGGTCCCTGACGGGTAGGTGGAGAGCTCTGCTGTTCTTATCAGCCCGTGTCCCTGATGGCTGCAGAGAGTTATTTGCTCTTGGTACATACTGTACCTTGAGGCAATCACCACTGCACAGCATACAGAGTCCAAGAACCAGGCTTCTAAAGGCGCTAACAAGATCTTCAAAACAGCATTGTAGCCAGTTCCCTGAGTGCTGACAATTTTAAACATGCAATTTAAGTGCTTCCAGCCTGCCTTAAAGTCGTAACATCGCCCAAAGTCTCCCAGATATTTGTTCTAATTATCATGTTAAATAAAAAATTGATTTAGCACAAGGTTCCTAACATCGATCCTTCGCATCTTACTCTCAGGCACCGTTCTGGCTCAACTGGAGGCATTCTTAGAGGAAAAGGGCATTTCTGAGCACTGGGATCATAGTCACAGAGCGCATACCAACCAGTAGGAAGCTAATTTGCAGTAGCCAAGGACTACGCTACATCACCTTTTTATTGCACTGCTCTCTGGGGTTTTGTATTCCTACACAGCAAGTACGACCCTGGCTTTTATGCAAGAAAGCCATCCTCCTCTCCTAGATGCTATCACGGGACTGTTCGGTGTAAGTAAAGATATCCTATTCAGCTCTTTTCAGCCTTCTAGCCAGCTTTCATTTTGGATTGCCCTCAATTAGAAGGTACTTTTAATTTTTCTGCTGTTTAATTGGAGAATGGCTATAAAGAAGCAGGTAGAAACAAAAGAATACAGAGGTATTTTCAGGTCATTGTGAAACCAGAGCAGCAGTGCTACTGCATTTGAGTGGATGTGAGCAGGGGCTGTTTCAATTTGTGTGTGACTTTGATACAAACAAAGAGACCAAAGTCTTACGGATTTTAAGTCAAGAGGCTCAAAGAATAAATTGACTGCAGCTGAGATCTGAAGCAAAATACTTTGTTTATTTCCTTTGTATGTGTGAGAGTACACCTTTTAAACTGCCAGAGAAACTCCCTAATTTGCAATAATGAGATTAACTGGAAGAGAAAGAACAGCACAAGAAGAGACATCATATCATGAAGTATTCATGTTTATTTATTCCACGCTGAAAACAATCATCCCAGCTTTCTTTTGTCTGATTCCTAAATTGCCGGGCCAGATTTTCCTCAGGAATAAATGCAAGTTGTTCCGCTGATCGTAGGGGGCTGCATTCGCCAAACTGTCCCTGTTTCGTTCCAGCTTGAGTAAGCAGAGGATTCATAATATGGGGCCTCACAGTAGGTGTGCCATTGCTAGACAACATTTATTGCTGTTGATTATCATTTTTGTCCGGTAATAGAAGCAAGGGGAGGCTGTAATAGGCATGGCACAAAGGTGGCTAGGTAGGAGGCTCTCGGGGTGAAGGTCTGGTTGTGAGCGGGTTGCTTGCCCACCTGCAGGGATGGTGTCAGTGGTGGTTTGGGTCTGGGCTGCAGGATTCCTGGCTAGGGCTGCCTGGGGACACAGAGGACATTCAGCACAAGCGGCACAACGCTTACTGCTGTCAGGCCCGTGTTGCCATACACCATCAGACCCTTTCTAGCCCTAGCCTGGTCAGAGGGGATGCAGGTTTTTTGCCCACACTTTCCTAGGCTTTCAAGCAAGCCTAGGAGCTTTGTGACTTGTACCAAATCTACTCTCCTGGGTCTTTCCCACCCCTGTTACGGGGGCTAGCTAGATTAATACTTCCAAATAGGATGAAGCCCTATTTTCTTGTGATGGAGCCCTATCTTTTTTTTTTTACTGTAGATCTAATAGATTGATCCAGTACCTTCCATCGGCAGAAAGCAGTTGCTGAGTGAGAAGAGCACATTAGGCTTTCCCACATACCTATAATCATTCATAAGATCACGCTGCGGAGCAAGGCTTTCCCAGCTTCCTTAACATCCACCAGCCAGACCCTCGCCCAGAGTAACTTGGCAGTACTCCACGGAGTCAACAGAGCGCAGCCAAACTGCAGCAGCCAAGAGCCGGGCCCCGCATCTTGAAGTAAGTGAATTTGCTCGCCTAATTGCGTACGAGTGCTCCCTCTGAGCACCTGTAAATTGTTGAGTTTAATAGGGTGGCAGCTGTTGCCGGCTGCCTGGGTTCTTGCTGCCTTGGAAGTAGTTAGGAGATGAGAGCAGCAACTTGGAGCGTGATTATCTTTTTCTCCATTTCCCCTCAATTTCATTGTCATCATCTTCTCTCTTAAGAGCGCTTAAAAGCATTTGTTGCTTCTTATAACACCCACAGGAGCTGTTGTGAAGTGCACTTTTTGTGCTTAAGGTTTCAAAGTCTAAAATCTCTGACCTTAAGAGGTTTGGAGAGTGGCTTCGTTTGAAGTCTGCTGCCAACCAGACACCTGCACAACATTGATCTTAAGCTGGCACAGCTGGAGGGAGAGATGGCTTAGAACAATGGGTGGTTAAATCACTGCATTTCAGCACCCTCCTCCTCATGCAGAAATTGGAGTTTGTTGCTGACTGAGCATGGAAGTAGATGGCTGAATATTTGGATGGATCTGGCCTTTGGATTTGAGAGCTTCGTGCCCATAGTGGTGTGTTTCCTTTTCTAAACTGTAGTAGAAGGAACTGATAATGAACGGGAGAGATTTTTTTAGTTGCACAAGGTGATAAATAAGGGGCAAAATCGGAGTTTTCTGTGTGAGTTACTTTAAATAAACTGCCTGTGCAATAGAAGGAATTTAGCGTGTCCGGCCATGGGATTTACCTGGCTGGAGTAACCCTCAATCTGCAGATAGCAGAGGAGGTGGAGCTCTTAATGCAACTACCTCCACCAATTCTTAAAGCGTGTTGGGGGAAATCTTCCTTGGGATACATTACAGACAACCAGAAAGGACTGTGGCAGGAGAAGTATTGCTCTGAAGCCTGGCTGGGCTTATCGCAACCTCTTCACCACTCCTGAAGTAGGTAAGGATGTTGGCTCTGCGATTATAATGGTTGAGTGCAGGCAACTCAGCTACTTCCCTGGAGAGTTAGGATGCTATGGACTTTCTGGTCTTTCTGGTTTTGCGGGGTAGAGACCTGTGTATGTGCATGGAGTCCTCCAGCAAGCATTGCCTTCACATGGAGCTTTGTGCTGCTGTGTCTCTTCTGTCCTAGGTTGTAAGGTGTGTGTTGGAGACCCCCTGGTATAGGAGCATTGCCTCTAGGCTTACTTTAGAAAAATTAATTTTTGTGTTAATGCGCTGCTGGTAACAGAGGTAACTCCTGACCCTGAGCAGTCAGAGCAATCCTTCACCAGGGATGGTTTGCTCCTCCCAGGAATAACCAGGCAGAGCAGGAACATACTCTGCCTGGTGTCAAAGCACTGCCGTGGCATGGCAAAGTCATTGGGAAGGGAGAGGAAGGGGAAGGCAACACGCAAGGACCTGCCTTTGTAATGCAGAGGGTAAGATGCTCCTCTGGCGGGGTGTGGTGAAACCTGTGTGCCAGGCCCTGCTTCCCAGCACTGTCAGCGTTTTAAATCCAGCAGATGAAACAAAGAAAGTACAATAGATCTCATCCAAAATAAGATGGCAATCAAAGGAAATACCCAGGCTACTGAGCTTTTGAAAACCTCGCTGACGGTTTTGGAATTGGATTTCTTTTTTTTGCCTCCTTCATTTACTCTTACAGTTGCCAGGTAGCTAGAGGCTCCCCTCTGTTCCTGACCACAGATTTTCTTTCTTTGGTTTCAAAGAGGGAATAAGTTTAACTGGTATGTTAATGAAAGGACAAGGCCTGTCATGATTAATAGCGACACGAAATCATGTGTGAAGAACATTCAGTTATAGCTGTCCTCAGGAGAGAAAAGTTTCTCAAATATCTTAACAGAAAGAAGGAGAAAGTAGTTGGGGAGAAAGACAAATTGTCCCTTTTTGGATCATCTGAACTGCACTTGGTTGTTTACAGAATTCTGTGCAGCCCAGGTTAGGAGCACATCAGATACAAACCCACTAGCCCATCAGCTATGATCCCCCAGAAAGAAGTTCTTAGTTGGTGTAGATCCAAGAAAGCCGACTTGTCTCCACTGTAAATCTGGCCCTATTGCTGTCCTTTGCTTTTTGACTTCAAATCTGGAGTTGGCTTTGACAGGGTAGAAAGGCTTTGCAGAGGGATCTGGACAGGCTGGATGGACGGGCCGAGGCCAATGGGATGAGGTTCAACAAGGCCAAGTGCCGGGTCCTGCCCTTGTGTCCCACCAACCCCCTGCAGCGCTACAGGCTGGGGGCAGAGGGGCTGGAGCTGCCTGGCAGAAAAGGACCTGGGGGTGTTGGTGGCCTGTCGGCTGAACAGGAGCCAGCAGTGTGCCCAGGTGGCCAAGAAGGCCACCAGCATCCTGGCCTGTGTCAGGAACAGCGTGGGGAGTGGGACTCGGGAGGTGATGGTCCCCTGGACTGGGGCCTGGTGAGGCCCCACCTCGAGGGCTGTGTCCAGTTTTGGGCCC
>VXAK01000712.1:241578-252321 GCA_013399435.1 Arenaria interpres
TTAGGAAAAATTTTTACACCAAGAGGGTTCTTAAGCCTTGGAATGGGCTGCCCAGGGAAGGGGTTGAGGCACCATCCCTGGAGGTTTTCAAAAAATGGGTTGACACAGTGCTTAGAGACATGGTTTAGTGATGGGGGGTGTGTGTGTGTATATTTTTCTTTTGGTTTTTTATCAGAGTTAGGTTGATGGTTTGACTAGATGATCTTAAAGGTCCCTTCCAACCTAGACGATTTTATGATTCTATCCAGAAAGAGGGGCACCACTTAAAGCAGACCCAGGAGACCAGAGTCGCTTTGCACAGAGGCATACAGCTCCTGGTAAGGGATACTTGCTGCCTGCAGAGAGAGTTTTGGGGGAAATTAGCAGTGAAAGGGTTAAAGAAAAAGATTGTGAAATCATTAGAAAAGGTTTCGCTTGTGTTAAAACTTGGAGTGGCCTCCACGGGGACTCTTCTAGCCCAGGGGCCATTTGCTGTTTGAGATCATTAATAGCCAGCTCAATTTCCTCTAGTGTGACTGGCGAAGCCAATATATTCCTATTAATTTGACTGAGCTCGGAGACAGAGAGGAAATATAGAAACTTCTTTCAGTTGCTGGTACCTTCTGGGATCTCAGGCAAATTCAGACTTGGGGGTACATTTTCTAAGTGGTTCACAGGGGTTTAGCTGCATCTTAATGGGCCATGTTCGGGTAAAACCCTGCAGAATGGTTTCACCATAAACCCTGCGGTGTCTGGTCCCAGTTTTTTAGAGGGACTGATGCTATCTCCAGGAATAATCCATCTTTTTATCTGGCCTTCCAGAGAGTTTGCTGATATCCTACCCAGTTGGAAGGGTGTAAATAAAATTGGTTTGGATGTTTATAGCTCAGATCAGCAATTGATGTAAGCTATATGGCCCAAATAATAGTAGTGAGATCTGTTGAAATGCCACTGGGCTATAACCCAGGAGTAGCTGCCCCAGCCTGCTTCCATCCTCTGTGTTTTGTTGAGCGGTTAGTCCATTGAAAATAAGCTCTTTCCTTTGCTTTAAAAGATTTAAATACCCCGCCCCAAATAAAAGCACGTGAGGGAGGAAAGTGAAAAAAGAGCCTTCTGTTTTCCGAATCATTATGAGATTTGGCACCTGGGTCTCGCTGCTCCCTGGAGCAAAGTGAGACTTTCGAATTGCTGGATGGAAAAATAGTATTTCCCCACTTTATCTGTCTCTGGGCTTAACCTGGAATTCTGTCCGAGTTGAACTTCACAGCGAGTCCCTGTCTGTTTCCACAAAGCAAGGAGTGGATTCAGGTGCAGGCAGGTAAAGGGCCAAAAGGGAGGTGATACTGGGAGGCACAAGGCACAGCAGCCTCAACACGTGGGCTGCTTCGTTACTGACCAGGGTGTCCTGAAATGATGTATGTGTAAGAAACCAGTGCGTTAGGATAGAAAACAGTTCAAATATGGGTGAGGCAGCATTTATACTGCACGTAAAAGAGCTGAGATGTACAGGGTTTAGCTGGCCACCATGATGAACTAGCTCCAGAGAGGACAATGCTTCGCTGATAGAAGAGGGGTGTAGTTTGCGTGTGTGTGATTCAGTTAATCAGCAAAGTGTGGGACAATTTGCCTTAATGGGAAACATCTACCTTGATCAGCAAATTATCTGCTTGCACATTAAATTATGCTTCATGATCTCTGGGTTGTATTAAATATTGAAATCAGAAATGTTATAATCAATGGAAAACTAATGAACAACAACGACATTATGCGCCTCGGTTGACTTTTGTCAGAAGCAACCCATTGTAGTTGGAAGGTGACTTTTCTGAGTCTCTGGTGGTAATATGCCAATTATTTCAGTTACCAATGCCCCTGGAGGCTCCGAATGCCTGCCATGGATGTTTTACCTCACACCGTGTATGGAGTAGGTTTTCTCAGTATGTAGATAAAAGCCAGTTTGAATGGACTGGAGGAAAGAGAGACCAGTTTTTACCATGCAGATTTATCGCTGAAGGCATTCTACCAGCTTCTGTGTATTTCAGCTTCTTTTATCTTATGACGTGGCTTTTAGTATGTGCAGTTTCTTTGGACTTTGAGTAATAAAAGCACACGGTGATGCCTTCACCTACAGTTAATGTGTAGGTGCCCCAATTAGGACATATACATATGCAATGGCACAAAAAGTGCCTGAGGATGACTCTAGGTGATTCCACCTCTGAAATGTTTATTATTGGGATTTTGAGCCATCAGAAATCCCAGTCAAGATCAAGGTCCCATTATAGCAGACTGCCTCGTCCATCCATGTTCTACAGTTTAAACAGAGGGGTAGAAAAGAGTTGTGACTTTTTCAAGGTCACTCAACTTGTCAGTGACAGACCAGGAGCTAAATGGAAATTTTCTGCTGTTTCTTTAACATTGCAGTACAGGTGTTTAATTGCAGGTCATACATGTGGTTATGACCAAGTTAGCTTTTAACTAGCTATAGGGGCTTCATCTACCATAAGGGGTGCCTCAGTGGCCTTGTTGAAGCCATGTCACTGCTATGCTTACCCGTACTGTCGTAGAATCATAGAATGCTTAGAGTTGGAAGGGACCTTAAAGATCATTGCACTCCAACCCCCCTGTCATGGGCAAGGACACCTCCCACTAGACCACGTTGCTCAAAGCCCCATCCAGCCTGGTCTTTCAAAGTGTCTAAGTATGTCCGCATTATCTGATTGCACCATGAAGCCTTGCACAAACAAAAGTGGAGGCTTTACAGAATGCTCTCACTGATGAACTAACTCTGCTTGCTTTCTGCCCAAGTGGGTAAGTTGAAACCAGATTCGGATGCAACTGTAATTATCCTTGACGTGGCAGATGTCACGGGCTCACAGCTTGATGGACAGCAAGCTCCAATTTCTGGTCTCTGTTCCTCAGCTGGTGTATTGGCTGCATAGCTGGTTCCCTCCCAGGTGCAATTTGATTAGGAACAAATGGATCCGTATCTCTCCCCCTTCTCTGCTTGGATCTGTGGAGCAGAAGCGGGGCCAGGAAGATGATGGGCACTGTTTGTTCCATTGTGACAGACAGTGTCAGCTACCAGGTGCCTGCCTAGTTGGTGTGTGCCTTTTGGGTGAAGTTGGGTATTGGCTTCCCCGGGAGGCTGTATGTACGCACGGACCCTGCCTGCAAACACAAAGTCCAGGCTGCTGCTGGATGAGACCATGTGCAGGGCTTAGAGTTTTTTTCACTTTTACACCCTTCTCCATTGCTGCACCCTATTAGGCTCCCTTGTCTTTTATGAATGTCCTAAATTGCTACAGAAAACAGTATTGTTTTTCTGCTAGCTTAACTCTTACATTCCTTAAGGCTTGTTTTTCAATGTTATACCTTCCTGCCTGTTAAGTTAACTGGATTTTTATCTGCTCTGCCTCTGACTGTCTTCTGTAAAAGCCCATAGTAAGCCACAGCTTGCCCAGAGGAATGTTCCAGGAGAGGAAACAAAAGATTCAGGAGCAATAATGATGCAGCCCTGGCAATACTATTGCAAAATAGTACTACAAAACATTTAGGCGTGAAATAGTGGTTCCCTACACACACACTGATACCTGCTTATAGTGCAAAGGAAATAGCTCCCCAGGGACTTGCTACTGCTTGGAAGAGACTGCAGGTCTACTTTATCCTCTGTAGACACACATGCAGCTTATAGGTATCTTTGAGATGTGTATTAACAGGGGTGGTGTCTTCTCTTCTTCTTTGTTCCTGACCCATTTGTCCCCAAATACTGGAGGAGAAATGGATTATATTCCATTGTATTCCCTTGGGTGTGATAATTGCCCTTGCCTGTGTTGAGGTAGGGGTCTGCCCCCTCTTCCTCTCAGTCCCCAAAGAACCGCTGTTGATGTGGGAGCAGAGCAGAGATGCATGAAGGCAGAGTCAGCTTGGCAGCCCCAAACAGCATGGGGCAAACATCATCCTCTGCAAGACAGGGTATGGGGAACGGGGCTGAAATGAAAAATGGGCATTTGATGCCCTAGCCTAATGCTTTATCCCTCTCAATTTGAAGATACTAGGCTGTGCTCCTCCCTTGTTGGCTGTGTCTGCCTAAAGGCTTTATTAACTTTACCCTGAAATATGTTCCTGCAGACTGTTTATGCTATTCTGAGCCAATTAAATAATAGCGCTGTTAAAATGTTTGAGTTTCCTTGTGTAGTAGCCACTTATCCTACAATTGATGGACCTGATGGAGCGGGTCCAGAGGAGGGCCACAAAGATGATCGGGGGCTTGGAGCACCTCTGCTACGAGGACAGGCTGAGGGAGCTGGGGTTGTTCAGCCTGGAGAAGAGGAGGCTCCGGGGAGACCTAATAGCGGCCTTCCAGTACCTGAAAGGGGCCTACAGGAAGGCTGGGGAGAGCCTGTTTACAAAGGCTGTCAATGACAGAACGAGGGGTAATGGCTTTAAACTGGAGAAAAGCAGATGTAGATTAGACATCAGGAATAAGTTCTTTACTGTGAGGGTGGTGGAGCACTGGAACAGGTTGCCCAGGGAGGTGGTTGAGGCCCCATCCCTGGAGATATTCAAGGTGAGGCTCGACGAGGCCCTGGGCAACCTGGTCTAGTTGGGGTGTCCCTGCTGACTGCGGGGAGGACGGACTAGATGACCTTTGGAGGTCCCTTCTGACCCAGGTGATTCTATGATTCTAAGTCCTCTCCTTTGGGACAGGAGTTCTGTGTGACATGGGCCAAGGGCACTTCCTCTGCCCACGCAGAGGTGATCCCATCAGAGCCCACTCCAAGACACAGAACAGAGGCAGACTAGTCTTTGCAAGTCTTGTTGAACCAGAGGCAGAGATTTGGAGAGGGACATCAATATAGATTGTCAGGGTCTTGTCATGATTTGAGTAGTTCGAAGTAGTGGGTGTTGAACGAAAGCACCCTGAAGTTTGCAGTGGTGAAGCTGAGGGTGCTGGAGAGCTGTTCGTATCACTTCTGTGGCTAAACATGGCAGTAGATTCTAATTTTCTTTTATTGGCAGTTACTTGTGAGCTATCATTGAGGGCTGATCCAAGCAGCAGGCAGCTTACAGAGAGGTGGTGGTGACACAACTTTTGATTGCTCTAAAGTGTGCCTTCGGTCATTGGTTGGATGATGATTAATGTGAAGAGGAATAAAAGATGGATTCTTGTACCGTGAAATTTAGGGAACAGTCAGAAGTATTACTGAAGCTCTTGTCTTACTGTTACAGGAGTGTGAAGGATTCATTACTTCGCAGAATAAATACTATATTATTTCACACAACAAGTAATAAATGATGAGGAGAGAGAGAAAGATCTTTAAATATCAATGGACTGTGTTCATGGTCAAATTGTCTCGTGTGGAGGAAGAGAGAGAAATCAGGAGTTTCAGGAACATCCAAGTAAACAAAACTCAGTGAAGGGGTACAACCAAGGATAGTCCCAACCAAGGCCAGCTCTCAAATTAATGTTCCTAGCAATGTAGAGGGACTGTCATGATATTTTATTCTATTCTGCTTCTGAAAGAGCAAGAATTACTGCAGGAAGGAGAGGGCGATTTATATTGCCAAACGCATTCTCTCAAGTAGTAGGAGTGAGACCTAAATCTTAAGATTTCTTCTTTGGTTTTGTGTATTTCATAGTTTCTAATCCTTTAGCAGCAGCTTGCTTTGTGTGTTAGAGTTTTTAGTTGCAGCTGAGTTGTTACAAAAAAGATTAAAAAACCGAATATATCCGATAATCGTGAAAGTTAAGGGTTCGTAGAATAAATATCGTGAGTCTTGCAATGAAATGGTGATGTTTGTTTGCTGAGAGGGTACTGTTTCATTTCATAGAAATAATGAGGAGGAGGAGGACGCTGTGGCTGAGCACACGCTGTTGAATTCTTGCCCATAGAGGGATATGTGCTTGGCATACAGGGCCAGGAAAATGCCTTTCCACCCTGTAAAGGGATTGTAATTGCATTTAAGCAAGTTAAAATATTTATTCAGCAGGTGTGTGCTTTCAGATACCAACCTGCTTTCTGGAAAGGAGCAATCGATAGCTGATAATATTCCAAATGGTTCTTTTCAAACACCATCTCTGGGTATCCAAAAGTCAGATGTGCATTAGTTTAGCAATACCCTGACAGCCCAGATCACCTTTTTACTCACAGAATATGGACGGTAACAGATTATGTCCAGTTAAGCTGAGTTGTCCATTCCCATCCTGTTGTCTCCAGCTTGATAATTGTGATAATAAGATACCTTCTATCTTTAAATAGCCTGGGACTTTGCATTTCCTCATGCATTTCCTGCCATTCGGCGTGCTCCTGGATGAAGTATTCTGCATCTTTAATGCTGAGGGCATCTTATTCCTATTACATCTTGAAGCTGTTAATAAAAAACTATTAATGTGAGACTTCTCTACTTATTCCAGATGTTTTGTTATAAAGATGCCTTCTTTCTTCAATCGAAGAAAATGCAGTAATGGGTGACAAGCAAAACATTCAGGTGACAGACCTGCGTTTAATCCACTCTTCTTGTTTTTGTGTAAAGCTCTGTGGTTGTATGAATGCTGGGATTATGGGAATGCAATGAAACCCCAGGACAACTCAGGAAATAAAGGCTACTTTTCTCTCTGAAGAGCAAATTCATTCACTAGCTAGCTGGGAGAGCACTCTATGCCCTTGGACTTACTGCCGTAGAGAGGACATCAAGCTGGCCAGACTCCAGCTAAGACAAAAATTGTTTATTTGAGAGCTGTTTTCTGGAGCACTTTGTAAGATATGGGTTGTTATGCCTTCCCCTGACACTGAGGCTTGTAAATCAATTTAGTGCCTTGAAAATTGTGCTGATCCATCATATTACAAGTGTAGCAACAACCTGAGGATGTGGGATGCCCCTGTCTTGTTTCTCCATTGACCTTAGAGGGCTCCTAGGGCAATGTCTAAGGCTCAATATCTGATTTTTAGATGCAAGAACCTGGGTCGTTTTGTAAACTCCCCTGCACGTGCAGTTGCACCACAGAGAGCTAGGCATTGGGTACACTACAACTTGCTCTCCCCTGAGTGCCAACTCGATCTCTTTAACTCTTGGAAGTGAGTAAAAACTTTCCCAGCCATCAACAGTAGTTTTTATTGAAAAGTTCTACTCTTCTAAGTTGCTGAAAAGGCAGGAGAATACTCACCATCCATCAAAGTGAGTCTTACCCCCATACGTGCTGGTGGCCAGGTTACATGCCTTTAAGTATTTGTTCTTCAACTTCTTTCTACCTTCTCCTCTCCACACCCTGGGTGTAGACACATGCCCCTCTCGCACAGTGGGCCCACCCCGATATTGTGGCCAGCTTTTTTGACTGCTGCAAGGTGGTGGGGCTCAGCTCTCCTGTTCCCATTGACTCGGTGACAAACTGGTGTTGTCCTACCAAATGTGGTAGAACAGAAAATTCTTCTTCTTTACACTGGTAAGAAGTGCCCCACGTTTGTTTTGCACCATATTTCAACTGGAAAGGGATAGTTGAACTGACTGATTGAGCTTCTCTTGGTGCTGCTGATCTCTCTGTCCTTAAAATCTAGGATGGCTTCCTTGAAGCTTGCTAGTAAGAGCTGCTACAAGCTTGGTATGTTGGCATTGATTTAGTCTTCGCACAGGAAGAACCCTTACAGGTTTGCATAAAACACTAGTTGAAAGTAACCTTGATACAAATCTAGTAATTCTGCCTTAGGAGAGAAGAAATCCTTAAACACTTGTGCTCCTGAATCCCTTCCCTGCCTCTGTCCTATGACACAAATGTTTTACTGAGATACAGAGTGCTGGTGAGTCATCACAAATTCTCCAGCTGGGGCACTTGGTTTGGATGGCTCCTCTTCCCTCTGAGCTGTCGTTGGCATTCAGCTCTTGCTCTGCTAAAGATCACCTTAATTTCCCAAAGCTCAGTGACCATGCTTCTACTTCACATCTAACAGGTGCTTTCTGGTTGGGCTTCTCCCAACTAGATAAAGGCCAGTTTTGGCCAGGGTGCCATTTTTGTCCCTGAGCAGTGGATTTTGAGGAAGGAACAGTCGCTCATTTCCGTAGAAAGTCACCCGTTGTCCACAGTGTGTAATTCAAGGCAAGCCTGCAGTGTCATCTCCATGAAGAAATGTGTGTGAAGCGGTGTCTGGGGCTATCTGTGGGGCAGGAGAGATGGTGTGTGGTGCACTGGTTGTTGCATGCTGCATCTGGAGCTTGTAGCTGATGTATCTGGCATGACCCATGCCCAAGGTCTCCGAGTTGAAGATGTCGATCTTGATAAAATTGCTGCGCGCCGGTTCTGGTTCCATCACCGCTGCACTTTGCTCGGTTTCATCAAAGTTTCTTCATTAACTTGTGTGATTCTCACTGGAATACCATTGATATAGCATATAGCAACAGTAGTAGTGATGACATATAGCGGTAATGTAGCAATTAGCATCATACAGTGTAATTCATTGGCTGTTTTCACCCAAAATCAAATCCCCTTGCAGTGATGTAGGGAGCTAGCAGGCCACAAAATGGTCTTTCTAGGAAGTAAGGATTTTTTTTTTTTCTAGGCTACAGAATACACAGAAATAAATATTCAGGCTCTGTAGCTGCAAGAAACCCTAGGGCAAGGTCAAATGCAAACATTTCAGTGACTTTTTGGATAACCTGTAATGGTCTTTTCTGCCTTCTAGCACGTAAGAGTCATCAGGCTTCTGGTTGGAGTATTGGGTTGTGCTTAGAGCTCGTGTTATTTCTTCCCTTAGGCTAGATATTGTGCTTTGTGGTTATTCTACTATAAAGGTCAAGCTGCTGAGGCATTAAGTGCATCCCTCCTTTTCCTATATTAGCTGTTTTCTCTTTTTTGGTCTGCTTGCTTATTTGGGGTTTGTGCCTTCCTTGGGCAGTTAACCCAGAAAACAGCCTTGATGATTACGGACTTGTGGTACAGCAAAGTGCAGCAAGTGGTGGGTTTTTTTAAGGTTGGTCGTTGCTTTGGTTTTTAGTTTAGCTCATTTTGTAGAAGCTACTAGCTCAAATTGGTTGGGGAATTTAGCACAAAAGACAGCTTTAGCACTCTAAGCACCAAAATGTCAGTCCAGAGAAACACTTTCACAGAATCACAGAATCTTCATGGTTGGAAGGCCCCTTAGCCTCCTCTTCTCCAAGCTAAACATGCCCAGTTCCCTCAGCCTCTCCTCACAGGACTTGTTCTCCAGACCCCTCACCAGCTTGGTGGCTCTCCTCTGGACACGCTCCAGCACCTTAATGTCCTTCTTCTGGTGAGAGGCCCAGAACTGAACCCAGCCCTCGAGGTGAGGCCTCACCGGTGCCCAGTCCAGAGGCACCATCACTGCCTTGCTCCTGCTGGCCACGCTGTTCCTGACACAGGCCAGGACGCTGGTGGCCTTCTTGGCCACCTGGGCACACTGCTGGCTCCTGTTCAGCCGACAGGCCACCAACCCCCCCAGGTCCTTTTCTGCCAGGCAGCTCCAGCCCCTCTGCCCCCAGCCTGTAGCGCTGCAGGGGGTTGGTGGGACCCAAGGGCAGGACCCGGTACTTGGCCTTGTTGAACCTCATCCCATTGGCTTTGGCCCATTGATCCAACCTGTGCAGGTCCCTCAGTTTTCTTCATGCAAAATTGACTTTTGGGAACCCCTGAGGGTTTTATTCAGCTCCAGACACGTTTTGGGGCCAGCAGTATACCTGGGAGTGATGTATTTAGCTATGCACGGAGATGCCGGACTGTGTTTTCTTCCCCTGAAGATGGGGACTGGGACACAATTTTAGCTAGAAGGCGTGTTAGTCTTACAGGCTGTCTGCGGTATGGAGGATTGAAGGGTGCTCTTCTTCCTAGCTGTGCCGTTTATTGGCAGTGCTGCTAATGCAGCTGTCTTCAGCTCACTAGTGAGTGAATGAGAGGAGCTTGGAAGTGGTTTATGTCCACTCAGATGGCAGCTTTGAAACAAGAAAAAAAAGGAAACATGCAGTTGCAGAGCAGTTGCTTTGCATGGAGATGAAAAAGCTGCCCAGAAGGGATGTGGCAGTCTGAAAAAGCCTAAATAAAAGCAGTTTGAGACTTGGGTTAATTTCAGCTCATGCCAAAAGCAGTATTTGGATGTGAATGAGTGATAGCAGGTCTCATATTCCTGCAGAAGGCATTGGGATGAGAGATTTGAAAATGTATGCTTCTTTTGCTTTGCTTAATAACAAAAGTCAGGTCGCAACATCTCTCTGTGTCTCAGTTTCTCACAAAATAAAGGGGAGACAATACTATTTCTTGCTTTAAAAGGGTCTTTGGGGTTGGATTTGCCCCCCATAACACAGGGGTTAATCCTGTGGCAGTGTCTCCAAAGGTAATTTTCTCAGAAGAACCTCGAGAGACCAAATCAACCCAGCTGAGCTCTAAGTTGCTCTCTGAAGTTTCCTCTCTGTCCAGTGGCTAGAGAAGACAGTTAAGTCAACTGCACATCCCTTTTAGGCATCTTGATTAAATGTCTGGCAGACAGTAGAACGATACAAGATCGTGGGAGCTACAGACATTACCGAATTTATAATATATAATATATATATATACTGTCCTTTTCTTGGAGACAGCCGGAGAGAGTGCTATCTGCATGGTTAATCTCTCCCAGTATCCTGTAACTTCTGGAGGCTTATGCTAAAATCATCACAAAGAAGAGCTTTTTTTCCACTAGCATGCAACCAGCATTGCATTTCCAAGTGCTACGTGTCATTCAGGGTCATTAGACTGCTCTTCTGCTGTAAACTTGGGGAAAATTCTGACTG
>VXAK01000712.1:252410-272798 GCA_013399435.1 Arenaria interpres
TTCTTGTTTTGGCTTTTTGTTTAAAGAGTCTGAAGTCTATTTCTTTTTGGAAGGCTTGCCTAAGCGGTTTCTAACCATTATAATGTCATTATATATGGGATTCATTACATTAGAGACATTAGGGGAGATTAAAAAGGATCTATTGGAGGCATTGGCTGAAAAAGAAAGGATAAAGACTAGTTGAGGTTTGAGATTTTATTACATGGTTTGAAACAAATGCTAAAATATTGTATTTAAGCTAAGTGTGTTTGTGGGAAGGAGCATTAGGAGGGAAACAGGAGAGGGAAAGCAGCAAACACCACTCTCCCCATTAAAGAAAGAAACCACAATGGCTGGGAACAGTGTGTTAATTAGCAAACTAATTTCCTTGTACTTTAAGTGCATAACAAGTTTTAAATGCTTTCTGAATGGCTTGATACCAATTGTATTTTGTTCTTTGAATGTAATTGTTTCCATGGCAATGCCGAGGTCTGCTGTACATGAATTATGTCTGTAAAGTTTTCCAGTCATTTATGGGAAATCTGTATTAGCTTAGCAGCTGACCTGTATTCAAGTTATATTTTAATTTTGTTGCAGTTGTTTTACAACCAATTGAACAACAACAAAAAAAAAGTAGCCACTGGAAATGGGCCAATCCTCAATCCATCCCATTTGGCTTCCTTTTATTGATTTCAGTGGAGCTGGGCTGCATTACACCAGCCCTTGCTCTTTTGAATATCTTCTTTATGTACGTAGGGAAAAAGAGGCGCAAGTGTCATTTCCCTGCTATTATAGGCCATCGTTCAGGTCACTTATAATTTGCTGCCTGGTGAGATGCTTTCAGGTAAGGTCTGACTCCTCAGGGAGAGCAGGTAACGCCAGGGCACGGCTGTAGGGCTGCCAGCCATTGCTGGGCAGCTGGAAAGGGCCAAGAGGGGACCGTTGCCTTCACGAGGCAGTGGTCACCGGTTGCAGGGTGACCTTGGTGTTCCTGTTAGCGGGAGGGAAAAAGTCATAGAGGAAAAAGGCTAACCCACCAGCTTCTCTGGTCTCTTTTTGATCAAAGAAGCAGCACATCCCCTTTTCTCTGCCGGCGCTGCCTTTTCTCCTAGACTTTTACACAAGAAGCTGTAATTACAACTTGTTCAGAATCCCTTTACCATTTCCCATGCTCATTAGGTTATTTTTTTTTTTTTCTTCAGGTATCAGAAAGACTAGTCTGTGTTCCAGAATTCACTAGAAGCCCACGCTTTTCGCCTAGGCATTTGCTGGGTTTCCCCTTGCCCCACTTTTCTAATGGTTGTGAAGTTCAGTGTTACAAAATACACTGGCTGCTCCAGAAAGACGGGCCAAATACCTACATTAAGATATTGAAGGGCTGAGTTCAAATCCTAGCTCTGGCACAAGCTACTTCTCCAGCCTTGGGGAGATTAGATAGCTTCATAGCCTTCTTTCCCGTTGTGTAAACCACTAATTTTTCATTTCCGTCACCATTTATCAGTCCTTTCTGGTCCAATGGGACCAATTTTTTACCACTCTCTGTTGATGCAGCACTTGGTAGAAAGGAGCTGGAGATCTTAAAACTGTGGCTGTCACCAGGAAAAAAAAAAAAATTCTGTGTTGGCATTTCATTTACTCATTTCACAATTTACAGGCTTCAGTCTCCCAAAACTGGCACCAACTGGACACTGTGGTGTCTCCCATATTTTGGCTTTCTCTTTTTTCCTTTAGAAATGCGAGCTGGTTGGATTCATTGGCTTGTTTATATAGTTATAAAATATTAAATAGAGGGAATACATAGCCAATTCAGGGAGCGAATGGAAACATTTATACAGAAAGCTCAGCAGCTTCTAGTTTAGCGTGTGCTTTGTCTTTCCAATTTACCTTTGTTTGCTCAAGACAAAGACATCAAACAAAATCCTGACCTTGAAGAAAGACTGATGTGTGTGACACAGCATTCAGGTGAAACGTACCCTCTAAAAAAAGTCTTGCATAAATGCTTGTGTCAGAGAGGAATTAAACTCTATTTGGGAGTGGAGGAGAAAATCAAAGAAACTCGGTTTTACCTTCGCACCATGTGGCTTCTGCACCGGCATGCATCCTTACATTAATAGTCTTTAATCTTTATTTGCATTCAGTTATTCTCTGTGTAGTGTGTTGCATTTGTCTTTTATTTAGACCCAGGTGCTCATGGCTATGACTCAGTTCTACATGAGGTGAGGCATAACCATATAGTAAGGGCAGTCCTTTCCCTCGAACATGTGCTAATGATAAGACAAAATAGAGGGGGACCGGAGTGAAAGTTATCTCTGTTTTACAGCTTGGAAACTAAACTATGGAGAGATTGAGTGATTTGTACAAGGTCCCATAGGAAAATTGGCCAAAGTTGAGAAGGCAGAGTTCCCACGCTGGGTAGACTGCACTATCACAATTTTTAGCTAAATGTTCAACATACTGCAGATTTAAGATAGGTGGGCAGTGGTGTCCAGGCACCAAACTGCTAGAAAGGTGCTTACACTTCGGTGACATAAATGTGAGGTAGAGCCAGAGGGCCATTTTCACCTCCTGTCAGGTATTGTCCAGGCTTTTGAGTTCAAAGCCAGTCACAAGAGCTCCTGCAATGCTTGAAGACACAGCACTTGGTAAAAGAGCAGGTGATTTCTTGCAGTAAGCAAGAAATCGAGCAAACCTTTCTGCCTTTCATGCTTGGATAAAATATTGATCATCTCTAAAATACAAGGCAGCACCCAGATATTCCCCAAAGGATGTCCCCTGGGGGTATTTCAGGGCATTTCTCCCTGCCTCTGGAATTCTCCCTGAAAAATGCTCAACCTGGAATCAAATCGGGCTCTATTCTGGGAAGAGACCTGATTTTCATTATTTCTGCTAGCTGTCAGTGTTAAAAAATATAAGAACTGTTTATATGGCCAGACCTAGTTAGCTATGCTTAGTGTGAAGACAAATGAGAGCTGGTATTGTCTAATACCATTACTGTGGTCTCTCAAGCTCATCACTAGCCAGGTTATACTAGCTCTTATAATACCTGGCCCTGGGAAGTGTTAATGGACTGACAGCATGCGAAGAGCTTTTGGGAAAATGGATTTTTAGTTCAGCAGTCAAAATGGTTGTCCCAGACAATGTTTTTTGTTCTTTTAGGAAAACGGAGAGAAAAAAATATTTTATGTTTACATTATGTTATCTGTATATATTTATAACATTTTATCTTTTTTATTTTTTAATGCTTTTTCTTTTTAATTATTTACATTTTAAAAAGAAATTTTCCTCCAAAATGAGAAGTGGAACACCTTTCTCTGAAAAAAAAAGACGTGGAAGAATTAGATTGGATATCAGGAAGAAATTCTTTACTCTGAGGTTGTGAAGCACTGGAACAGGTTGCCCAGAGAAGCTGTGGCTGCCCCATCCCTGGAGGGGTTCAAGGCCAGGCTGGATGGGGCTTGGAGCAACCTGGTCTGGTGGGAGGTGTCCCTGCCCAGGGCAGGGGGGTTGCAACTCGATGATCTTCAAGGTCCCTTCCAACCCAAACCATTCTATGATTCTACGATTCTCTTTCCTCCTCTCCATACTGTTTTTTTGGCCGTAATGACCTGCCCTGTTTGACCCAAACAGTTTCAGTTGCATAAAACTAGACTTTTTACATCATATTGCTTGGAGAAATTCTTGCAGCATCATCCCTGGCTGCAATTTAGCTTGAGAAAATCCAAGTGTTCTGTTTCCATCAGACTTTTCCTCTTCCCATGCGGTGAGCCTGGGGTCCCCCTTCTCCCCTGGAGCTGCCTCGGTCTGTCACCAGTACGGTATGTGAGTTAGGGCTCATTTCACTGTTACAGTGACCCAGAGCAGGCAGATTAAAGCTCCAGGATAAAAAACTTCAAGCACTGCATTTTCCTCAATAGCCTATCCCGCTGAGGCTGTGCTGTGTCTAGGTACCAGACATTTCATGCTTCCCTCTACCTTGGTCTCGTTTAGTTAAGAAACATTGCTTCTTGTCATGTCTTGCTAGTCCAGATATGTCCCTCAGGCTATAGCCCTATTATGGAGCAAGTTAGTCTTCGTGGCAACTTACGTCATGTACTAACCTGTGGCATTTCATTCACGGTGGTTTTTTCTTTCTCATCTTTCCTGCAGGTACGAGCAAGAAGTCCCTGCCTTTGCTTCCCCGTTGCTCCCTGTGGGGTTCACCTGTTCAGCCTTCTCTCTACCAATGGCATTAAGGAGCTGTCAGGTAACCTAATGATGTTTAAGTCATTACGACATCCACACCTCACCTCCAGTAGACTAAAGAAGCCTTAAAGTTTAAGACATCTGTCTCCGGAGTACATTAACACATCAAAGCCCTCTTGCTCTCCAGCATCACACAGAACAAAACTATTAGTGCAGGGGGATGCTGGCACCATTTTTGAGTACTTAGAGATAGGAAAGGTACGGATAAATCAGTTCTTAAGCCTTTCTGCTCAATGCAAGGTTGTTTCGTTCCACTCATTCACCCTCTTCAGTATACAGAGCAACAGGTACTTCCACTCACAGGGCTGCAGTCTCACTCCTGCACACAGTCCTGCACATACAGTCATGTCATACGCAGCCATGCTCATGTGTACTGTGCGTACACACACGCTTGCTTGCACACACGTACTGTCTCACGTACACTCCTGGTGTAAATTTCACGTTGGGGGTGTTTTTCTTGGATGTTGGAGTTCTTTAGGGATTTATCTCTAGGTGTGACTTGGAGCCTGTTACTGAAGATGTAACACTTTTTTTACTGAAAGGGATGCTAATCATATCATCCAGTTCTGTATTGCAGCCATGCTCTCACAAAGCTAGAGGAACCAAATACCCTTCCAACTCCCTTACTAATGATCTGCTTGATCAGTCCAACTCTCAAGGAATCTTGGTTTCCTTAAGGAAACTTTGGGAGCTCTCATCCCAGCAGGATATTTCAGGCTCTGCAACTAAGAAATTTAGATTTACAAGGAGAAACAGAGTTAACACACTTAAAAATTCAGGAAAAGAGAAATTAAAGGTAAATATGTACCATGTAACATGGGACGTTTCAAGCTCCTGATAGTAATGACCTGAGGTATTAATGTGTGAGGGACTGTGATGAGTTGGGACCACTTACTCTAAATCCCTTTGAGTTTTAATCTGGGACAGATGAGAAGGGGGAAAAAGAGAAGAGGATTTAAAAATAGCTGTGTGCCTTCTGCAGTCAAGTCACTCTGCAGGAAATCTGAACAATATTCAGGAAATACTATAACTCCCAGAAAAGCCTGTTGTTTCTAAGCAGAGCGAGTCCAGTCTTATCCATGCTGAGGAGCAAATGGAGTTGACAAGCATGTAACAGAATTGAGACAGAAAGTGTGAAACTCTGTTTGAAAGCAGGGAGAAGCTTAGAGACAACCTTAGTTTCAGTCTGTTTGAGAAAAGAGAGGGGAAAAATAAAGGGGGGGTTCCTTAAAGGAATTGGGTCCACATTTGGAAAAGGCAGCAGGGACCTGAGGGCATCTAAAGAAAACCAGACTAAAAGCTAGACTTTTGTGCCAAACAACAAAAAGTTAGTAGATGCCATCAAACAGACCATGTCTGGCTTGGTGGAGCTGAAGAAGAAGCATGGCAGCAAGTGACATCCACTTTGCATCCCTTACATGAGTGTGTACATGAGGGGCTAGGAGCCAGAGCACAGCCACCTGAGCAGGGGGAGGAAACACAACCTTCATGAAATAACTGTCTGGCTGAATGGTCAGATGCCTTGTTGACTTGAGGCAGGACGTCGCTCAACTGAAAATTGAAGGTTTAGTTTCCAAAACTGCTTTGCTTGGCTGCAGGACCTTGTCCACGCACCTGCATTTCACTACAACAGCACTGATGTTTATGGCTCTGCTTTTGTCTCCTGGGTTTGGAGGGGGTTTTGTGAGTTGGGTTGGTTGGTTTTAAAAGCCAGAACAAAAATTTGCAGGTTTACTTGTCCTGTAGGGTGGGAATTTCGTCAGTCTGAGGCAAAGCTGTGCATACTTTTGAGGAGGTTTTTGTGTTTTCTAGGAAAGGAAAAAGCCACCATTGTTACGAAGCTCTCCCCTCTGCTTTCAGCAAATTTGGCTTTCAGGTAACTTTCAGACACCTAAATACTGCTGAAGGAAAGTTTATTAGAAAGATATGGGAAAAAAATGGGTAGTTTTTGTCAGAAATGAGTGATTTGGTGCCTTTCAAGCAGCTCTGCTGCATTGAAGAGTGCATATGTGGTAACACAAGGCTGTGCTCAGGCTGGTCATGCCTGAGCTATGGCCAGAGCTGCAGCATCTGCTGAGGCCCAAACACGTGAGGGTTTTCTTTCAAGGTGAAAAATGAATCTTCAAGGCTATGACCTGCTCCTTCATTCCTTCTGTCATGCCTAAGTCTAAAAACACTGCCTGTACCTTTTTTCACTTTCCTAGTCCCCTATGAGAAATGCCACCCATGCTCTGGCAACCCAAAACTTGCTCTCTTTTTCTCACTGGGCATCTCTTCCTGTCCAGGATTTAACAGCTAGTATTGGAAATCAGGAAAAAACTTGGCTAAATAAGGATTTGCATGCAGAGCAGCTGCTTTCATGAATGAGATGAGCACTTGATGAACTCTGCCACGTGAGCATGTAGCCTGATCACTGCTCACAAATATTTAAATAGTAGTGATTTGTAAAAATCCTGCAAAGAGTGCCATCAGTGGGGAAAAAAAAAAAAGGGTCATTATTTTTCAGCTTGGTTATTCTCTTGATTTAAGTGCGCTCAGCCATCTGTTGAGGGCACAAAAAGACAGAAGTGCAAGACAGTGGCACTCCACAAATAACAAATAATTGAGATGAAGTGCTTAGAGACAGTTTGTAGGCTAGAAGACATTTTTCATGACCAGTGAGTTCTTGTGGGAAATTACATGTGAAAAACACGCGATTGTGGGAGAAACAGGTAGCTCATGAATAATATGCAAGCCAAAAAAAAAGGTATCAAAACTGGAAAATAATTTTTTGGGACTTTTCTCACCTTGCTGTGTTGATCTAAAAGTCTAACTAGACATGTAGGCACTCACAAATAGTCCTCAGAGAGGTCTGTATGCTTATTCAGTCAGTTGCCTCTCACTTTGGAAACGCTGTCCTTTCCCATTGCTCCTGGAAGGAGCACAAACCCCAGGGTTATTCAAGGCATCTTACTTCCATCTGGGTAAAGTCAGGGGAAAAGTGCTGCTCACGGAGTGAATTCACAGCTCTGTTACAATCCAAGGCAATTTTGCCTTTGTTGAGTATTTTCTGAACAAGAGTCTTCCCATTTAGGAAGCAATGTCCCCCAGAAACTTTGAGTAAATGTACAAAATTTAGGGTAGGTTGAGTGCTAAACTTTATGTTTAGAAATAAGTAAAAAGGGCAGCAGATACCCAATGTTTCTGTGCCTTCCCTAAAGCCTCTTTTTTTTTTTTGTTTTTCCATAGGGGGAAATATTATTGACATTATCCACAACCTAGAAGAATTTTTTTAAGTGAAGTGGTTAAATTCAAAGGTTATCTAGGATTTTTTTTATTATTATTATTATTTTTAGGTGCTTTTTGGTAAAGTAAGCCAATGTGTCATCCAGTTCTGCCAGAGTGGATATTAAGTTTTGTGATTGTTGAAGTGCGTCTCTGCATAGCATGGCATTTGTGAGTTTGTCCAGAATGTCCCAGTAACACTGGCTGGCACGGTTTTACCCATTCTTAGGTTCCTGGCAGCTGGTAATATCCCCCCAGTTCACTGTATGGACGGGGCATGGTGACAGTTTGTGGAAGACTAACAAACCAGTGCCATGTTGGGAACTATCATATTCAGTTTATTTGTGATGTGTTCTCCTACCGCTTTGGGAGATGCTGGTGGGAAAAAGACACTCCTCACTCATGCTGTTGACAAATTCTCCAAGGGTAAACATCCCCCACCCTGGTTTGGGTGTAATCCGGTCCAGCAGTTCTTGTGGAGCTATGTGTAAGTCTACAGTATATCAGACGTTATCAACTGACAAGAAAAATGACTCGTAAATGTTGTAGTGGTTGTACTTTGACAGGTATTCAAACTGAAAGATCAATTTACATTTTCTGAAAGGAAAGAATATGCAGTAGATTAGTTTTCAAATGAGTTTCAGTACACGGAATGAAACTACTTACACCAGTGATTTTCTAAGGTTACATTTGTTTTTGCTGTATTTTTTTTTCTCGTCTTCTAGATGCAATTCTTATTTGCTAAGGATTCTGAACATTGCATTAGAATAAGGAAGACTTGGAGGGCAATTTTAGAAAAACAGATATCTAAATCACTACCATAATCCTTCTGGCTCTTTGAAAAGTAGAGTGTTTCAGTGAGCTATTTATTGGAAAGATTAGTTTTATCATGAAATTATTACTTCAGCACATGGTTTGAGATTGGTCATTACCTTAGAAAGTTCACAGATGAAAACATAGGGAGAGTTGCCAGTGAAAAAGACCTGATGACTGACGGAGTCTTTTCCCTGTGTGCTTCGTTTTTCCCCTGTGGTGCTGTATTGGCTTCACTTCGGAGAAGTGAACAATCTGGTAAAAAAGCCAAAGATCGGAAAAATAGCTGAAGCTCTACTTTAAATTTTGTGAACTGACTGATTTTGTGGGGGAAAGCCATTTTATTTACCTATTAATAGTTCCAGGTAAATGTTGAAAAAAAACCCAAATATTTATGAACAAGTGGTTTTTATAAAGAATTTTTTGTTCTTTTTTCAGGAACAATCTAGCTCTAAGTGTTTACATGGGAGCCTGGAAAAGCGCTCTTAGATGGCTTCAATGTGTATGTACGTATATGAACAGCATGCGATGATATAACCATCCCATTAAAGGGAAGGCTTTACATGCAAAAGGCAAAGACAATTTGCCTGAAGTTTGGTAATGCATTGGCAGCCTTAACCTAGATAACCCCTTGGGAAAGACCTCATCTATACTGGAGACATTCCAAACCCCACTGGGCACGTTCCTGTGCAACCTGCTCTGGGTGGCCTTGCTTTGGCAGGGGGTTGGACTAGATGATCTCCAGAGGTCTCTTCCAACCCCATGTGATTCTGTGAGCATCTGCATTCTAACTAAAACAAGGTTGCATCTTTCCCTGACCATGGCCTGGCTTTCCTGCAGCCCGGAGGGGTGTGGGTGTTGTTAGGATCAGTAGACTTCTACTGTTGTAGTCTTTCATTGTATTTTCTCATTCACTCTTGTTCCATTTTAATTTGATTGTGGCCACTGTAGGAATTTTCTTGAGTAAAAATTAAATACCTCCATGAGGAATCAGTCCCCCGATGTTAAAAAAATGGAAGGTAAAGGAAAGTGAGTTTTGAAGTTCAGGATCCCATAGTGAATTTTCATGTCAATACAGTATTTTCATGATGAGAGGAAGGGATATTACTGAAACTTCAGCAGAGAGGGGCAAAAGGAGAATGAGGTCAGTGTCCCTTTAAATGTTTCACGCAGGTTGCATGAAAGCAAAATTATATCAGTCTCAGGATGCCAAGGTTTTATTTATAAAAATAAATTCTTCCAGAGAATGTCCCTAACTGGTGTCACGTTGTTGAGTGCTAATGGCTACATTAGCAGTTAGCTGCAGTTGTACATATGTCCATCCATCTGCCTTATGACTTTGTATCTGAGGAAGGTGCTGTGCATTAGTTACTCTATGTAAAAGTCTGCTTTTAATGTGTGTAAGGCAAAGGATTGCAGGCAGCGGTGATACACTGGGCTGGAACCCCTCACTGGTGGCCAGATTAAACCCCTTGCTGTAGGCACCCTTATTCCTGGGTAGAAGGTACGAGAGCTAAGACCAGCCCATAAAATGGATTTAATGGAATTATAGACATTTCCTTTTCTCAATTTTATTCTCCATCAATCCTACAATTTTAATTTATAATTAGAGTACCTTTTAAACAGGCAAGAGAACTCCTTTCTTGGAGCGAATTGGTCTATTTGTCTTGCACGAGGCGCTGGAGAATTCTCGCCGGAGGGGGTCAAACGCTGCAAAATGGCATTTGCATATTCTCCTTGCAGTTGAATTGGGGTTCGTTTTGCCTGCACCTGGGGCTACTTTTAACTTGCCACAGGTAAAAAAATCCCCTTTTGGCAGGCAGCCAGCGTGAGACGATGCAGATTCGGGTCTTAGTGGGACTTTGAGCAGAGCCTTTGTGCGAGGCTAGAATTTATAATAGAAGGCATCCTGTTGCAATGGGAAGGGTGAGGAGGGCTGACTGTCATGGGAACAGGTTGTTTACTCCTTTCTTACTGTTTCTCTGTTTAGGCAGCTTCAGTCTTCCCGTCAGTGAGAAGAGATGCAGGCGTGTAAAACAGATGCAATTTCAATGTAACACATTGTGAGTAGCAAATGACTGCTTTGAAAATGTCTCAAATTGTACATTGTGTGAAAAATCTTTCTTGTAGCCACCTGACCAGCGTGCATGGAACTGGGCTTGCAAATATACCTGCATTTCCGATGGTCGATGAGAGAAAGGAGAAAAATGAGAGAAAGGAGATAAATCTACAGCTAATACTGTTTCCCATTAGTAATTCAAGCTTGTATATACCGACTAGAGTCTGTTCCAGCAGCCCAAGAGGCTACAAACATGAGCCACTTTGCTGTATGTGGTGGTTTATTTCCACGAAGTTTTTGTACTTCCGCAAAGATTTTGCCTCTGATTCAACTCCATTTCTGCAGTCCTCTTCAGGAGAACATCTGAGCTGGAGGGCAGATTTTAGCTATCGGTCATTATTATCCAAGATAAACTATGTTTTCTTCCAAAGATTTCCCCTTATGCCCCATGCCTTTCGGAAACGTAGAGCTTCTGAGGACAGGGAAAATGTCTTGCCTTCATTCTTTCAGCGGTTTCTGTGTGCTCAGTTGTAAACTGAGCGGTAAACTGAAACAACTCTGTGGGAAAGCATTGTTGCCAGTGGTTATCTTGCCTGCATCCTTCCTGGTCTGGCACAAGTCTTTGTCTTCAATTCCCTTAATGGGATGGAGTTCGCCCTCATCTCTTATTCCCAGCGTTGCCAGATGGCAAACTTCTTTAGTTGTCTATAAAATCTGCCTGTTATCTGGTGGACCCTAGCTGGCTGGCTGGCTGGCTGATACAGCTGTTTGTAAGCCTCTCCATAAAGGGCAGTTCATCTTGCTTTAGGAAATAAAATGGATAAATTCTCCCTTTTTGCTGAAATACAGGTCGCTAACCTGTCTTCATGGTAACCTCATGCAACGCCATCCATCCAAGAAGATGTTTCCCTGTTGCCCTGTTGTTAATCATCTGTTATGTACCATGTGGTTTTCCCTTTGGAAAAAAAAAAAAAAAAAGGGGTAAAAACAAAGCAAAAATGGTGTGCCTTCTTCCCCTCTTTTTCTTATAATTGCTCTTGTTGTATATCTCTTCTAAAAAAAGGAAGAAAAGGTCATGTGATGGAATGGACTTTGCTAAATATAGTGTTAAGTTTAGTATAGGTGCTAAATATACTGATGCTTTCCAGTGAAAGCCTTTAGATCCCTTGATGGGAACAGACATTTCCTGACTTTAGCCACAATAAGATGTCTGCCGCTTGTAACACTGCAGTCATCTCCATCAGATCAATTCAAAATCGATTATACGAAACTAAGGCAAATCCGATGTAAGAGGCAAGCTGCAGATAAAATGTGAAAAGAGCATGCAGGATTGCCAGCTGTGGCACTTAAATATCACAGATATGTCCACCTCTACACCTGCTCATCCCCACAAGGAAATATTTGACTGGAATACTGTGAGAATAGGTGCCCTCCTTCCAGTCCTAATTGGACTGGATTTTCTACTCATTTCCCAGCAGTATGAACTAGTTAAAGCTCTTCTAATTGCCGCTGTGATGCTTCATGCTGTCATTGATTCCTGCGTAGAGGATGCTTTGGTTGGTCTGCACTTCCCATGTTTGACCAGGGCTTCACCTGGTCATAAGGAAGAGTCTCCACGGAAAGCAGAAGGAGAGGGCTTGGGGCCACAGCTTTGTTAAGTGGTGAAGTTAAAGTAGACCTGGTGCCCTTACGGGTGACCAAAACAGTGATATTTGTACGGATTGGTTTTGCCTTTGGTTCAGAGGAGTTTGAGTTAAGTTGGAACATGAACACGTTCAGTAGCTGAATCTTACGGTGTAAAAGCTTGTGTTGTAAGACTCGGGGCATGAGAGACCTTCCCGGGTAGCCGTGAGCCTGAAGCCCTACAGCGTGTCCCCAGGTGAGCGCAGGTGTCACCAGCCAATGCCCAGTGCAGCAGAGGGGCTTCAATAAACCGTGGAGCAAGAACTAAATATGTGGGCTATCCTTTCCAAGAAGAACTTTCCTAATTCCCAGTATGGTAGCTATTTTGGGGTGGATTTCTGCTCTTCTCGCTCGTTTTCCAAGCAGCAGCTTTGAAAGGTGTCTCCTACTTTCCAGAGGATGTTTTTAAAAAGCTAGGTGTTTCGCACCATCCAGAACACGAAGAAAAAAAACCACAAAAACCTCAAAAACTCTCAAAAGCCAAGACAATTGTTTCCTACTCAGCGCTAATTAGGCTAAAGAATAATAATAGTAATAGTGGTAATTTCAAATCAATTTCTGTGCCGATTCATGCATGTAAGTTGGAATCTATTTCCTGCCAACATTTCTGCTAAGATTTCAGAACTTGCATCTTTAGAGAGAAAAAGCATGTTCAGAATGAATCGAATTAAATGTTCAGAGGTACAACTGTAACAGTCTTTCTGCATTATTTGCCCTTAATGAGAACAAACTGTCACTGGCACCGTTTCCAGGCAACTACCAAGGAAGGCTTAACCTTACATAGGGGTCTCACAAACCACGCATTATGCCAGGTAAGGGATGTCTTTGCAATTAAACTAGCTCAAGAGATCACGTAGAAATTGTTGATTTAATCTAATTTTTAATTAGCATTTTGCCTGATTTTATGGTTAATTATTTTTCTCTCAAAGACTTGTTTTCCTTAAATAGTAGAATGAAGTAAAACATTATATTTTCCACATTCTGGTTATAATATTTAATAAGCCAAGAAGCACTCTCGGCTACAGTGGTTACTATGGGGTCATTTGGAAAGATTTTGACAGTTTGAGAGTGTTCCCTCATAATGAAAATGGGAAGAGCAGTAAGCAAAGTATGATGGGCAATTTTAGAGACTTCCATAGAGACTGGAGCCTCATTATGCATCATGCATACTGCAAATGCCCTTCTCTTAACAGACTACAGCCTGAATAAATAAGAGATTGACAGAGAAATGAGGGTACGGTAATGAGTGACACAACTTGCACCAGGCTACTTTCCTCCCAAGTCCCAAACAGCATCTCATGAACTGAGGGAGATCTCAAAGATTAATCCAGTCTGGCAGTGAGTGAAATTACTTTTCACTTATTTAACAAAAAAACCACATATATTGTATCGAATGTTACTGTGCTTCATGTTTGGCAGCATCTTAAATCAATTTTTGCGGTTATATTAGAATTTGATCATCAACATGTTTTCTATCCACGCTTCTAAATGGTGCTTGATGACTAAATTGGCAAAGAACTCAACCCTTTCTTTGGCAATTCACTAAAGTTTACATTTTCTCATCTCAACACTGTTTGCTTTGAAAGCTCCCATTACTTGGTGTAAAGAACTGATAAAGCGGTAAAATAGCATGCAGTAAACAACCACTATCTGCTTTTTACAGCCACAGTCTGAGGATGGTTCACCCAACTGCACCCACCGGGCTTTGAGCCTCGATGCAAGCCCACTGGGGCATCAGGGGAGAGGTACCACCAGTGGCAGCAGGTGTCACTTCAATGGGCCAAGAAGGTGTGCCATTTCTCTCAGTGAGTACTTTGTTTGAAAGCCAGGCACACCGGGATGGGGAAGCTTTGTGGAGCGTGGCAGCAGCACCCCCTCTTACATCAGTGGGTTCCAAAATTAAAAATCCCATGAAATACCTTCCATTCTTGGTGATCACGGTGAGCCTGAATGTGCGCCTGAATTTTCATGCTGGTAGTGGGAATGTGGATAGCTTTCTCATGCAAGGTGCCACCCTTTCTGTCTGTCAAGGATCATCTAGTCCCCAAAACCCTGGCTGAGGTCAGCTATCAAGCCACTGTAAGCGAAGGCAAGCAGGATAACTGGTGGGATATTTAATATTCCAAAGCAGAAGTCACCAACAACAGCACCAGCAAAAGCTCCAGTATGTTTTCTTACCCAGTTCCCTCAGCCTCCAGGGGACGTGGAGGAAAAGTGGATAAAGGTTCAAGAGAAGATATTGTCGTTGACAGGCACTGGTAAGTTATACTAATTGACATGTTTTTCTAGCAAGAGAAAGATTTCTGATGGCAACAAGCCCCCCCAAAACCTGAAGCCAGAGCCTCCCTACTCTCTTGATCTCTGCAGAGATGAGCTTTGCTGTCTTTGCCAATACACAGACGTGATGACTTTTTTCTTCTAGCAAAAGAAATTCATGTAAGGCCTGCGCAGTGTGCCCTAAAGTGAGAAAGAGATTTGTCATTTTTTTGATAATAATTCACATAGACTCCAAAACAAATGTACTTCTGAGCAGTGACTCCACGAACAATAAAGCAAACACTCTCAGCTACGTACCAGTCCATCCATCTTTTTAAATCACGTCAGTAGCCTTCAAGTTGTTCACCAAGTTTTATTGTTTCATAGAGAAGGAAATAATTTGTGGTAAAATACACTGAGCCATTGAACTTTGCAATTGTTTATTACTTGGTGTTGATTTCTTGCAGATTGCAGCTTCATCATTTATGTGTCATTTGTTTGGGAGGACGTGCTTTATCCCCTCTTCACAGCTATCTAGGTTGCATAGGTAAATTTGTAAGTTGAACCGCGTAGCCTTTTTGTTTGAAATAGCATCCACCTCCTGTCTGTAAAACGTGCAATGGTACTATGTGTGCAATTTTGTTGTAGGCTGGGTGTGAATTCTTCCTCCTATCAAGAAAATTCCGTTTATGCAGCCCGGTGCGAAGCTGGATGGCAAGGAGAAGAGTCAGGCTTTTGTTTGAACTGGAAGGCTGATGACCAGGCTTTTTAGAAAGTGAGAATGTACGGACAACGTAGCAGGTGGGTACAAAGCGGTTGACATGGTGGGTAAGGTAGGTTTTGTGCCATAAGCAACATCTTATGGTACTGCTCAGATACGGGTCGCTTCTGTGACGCGAGGGGGAGAGAGGTGACTGCATCCGAGCTACGCCTGCTGTTATTTCTCCCGTGTTGTTATTGTTGTTATAAATGAGTGCCCTAATTAGAACCGAAGGAATTTATGGGCAGATTTGAAAATGTGGTTACTATAGTTACCAGGTGCTGCAGCTCAGTCAGGAAATGTTGCTAATATAATGATAGCCCAGGGGTAAACACATGAAGTAAATGATGAACAAACCTCCCCTGCTTCAGGAGAAAATGGTTTTTTGCACACTTTGTTTGGTGGCTTGTTTGGCAAGCTAGCATCTAATGCTACAATTCCTTTTCTGTCCTTCCCTTTCTTTCAATGGACTGGTTTTGGTTAGACCATAAGTAGCTTTGGGGGGAAAAAAAAGCAAAAAAAATGGAGCAGCATTTAGAGCAAGGATAAAGATCTCTTTGCCTGTCTTTCAAAGATCTTTACTAAAATCCCTCCCCACTCCTCTGTACGTAGGCTAGACAGCAAGGTGAACTATGTGTATTTCTGCAGGTTCAGAACCAGAACTTTTCTTGTGTTTGTCTTTTTTGCCTCTCTTGACCCTAATTCCATCAGTGGCCCTCAATCCCCATCTCTGCCTGTGGACCAGGAAGGAAGAGAATGAGCAGGGACCCCACCGGCTCTCCCCTCGCATCACCGAGCTGAGAACAGGGGACACCTCAGTACCATGCTGCTTCGGTCCAACTGCTGACATTAGTTGCCAGGTATGGGAGGACTCAATGAGGAAAAAAAAAGGCATTTCAGAGAGATCAAGCGCCACAGATGGCTGGAGTGACCTCCTGCTTGGTGCTGCCTACAGGCAGGATCGACATAGGAAATTCCATTTGTTACAGGGAAAGGAAGAATTGGGAAGTCAGATTAATTCCTGCTGCAATTTCTCTGAAATCAACGAGGTGATGCTCCTGATTGCTTTGACTTAGATGTTTCAGTCTTGAGTAATTACCTGGCCTTTCAGAAAAAAAAAATACAGGACACAAAAAAATCAGAACAGCTGCTGCTAAGGGAGCTGATCCCCACCAGCTCAAACAGTGGTCTCTGGTTTTGGAGGAGGCATGCAAGAGGAAAAAGAAGCCTGAAGCAACTATTCTGGCTCAACCGGAGGTAAACTGTGATTATACTTAGCAGTATGTTGCCCCCTGCTACTTATGGATGGAGACTGCAAAATCATTGCTCTGTGATTCCTTCTGTGAGCGTAGGGCTGGACTCTGGTGGTGTATAGAAAAGCAGAGCCACCACTGCAGCAAGAAGGTCAGTGTGAGCACTGTCACTGGCCCTGCGAGCTCCAGCTCTTCTCTAGGGATCACTTCCAAAGTGATCCCTAGGCTTTCTAAAAGCAGAGAGTGTTGCCTGTCCAATTTAGTCTCACACACCTTGTTTAGGTGCTTTAATCAGACACCATAAGCTCCATCTCGAGTCCTCAAGAGAAACAGGAGCTCCACAGAGCAGTTCATTTCCCCTAAGGTCTGCCTCTCCCTAAGGTCTGCCTCTGCCTCTCCCTTGGCAAAAGATGCAAAAAGGCTTTGAATGTCATTGCTTCAGCGAGGGTCTCCGCCGCAGTCATCGCTGTCTTGATGAACTTGGCCATTCTGAATGGCTTACGTGACTTTGGGTGATGGTTTTGCTTCATCAGCAAGAAGGTGACACATACCAGCTCTGTCACCAGCCTTCCTGCAGGAGGAGGTGCGCTGAGGTGCAATGTCTGAACTTCAAAATTAGTGTCGCTTTATAAAATGAAGCAAGGCGCACATGGAAAAAGCATCTGATTAGGCAGTGCCTCATTTCTACACACACTTTCTCCCCAGAGCTTTTTGGAGTGCCGTGCCAGTGCCAAATGTTGTTGAATCGGGTTGTCAGTGGAAGCAGCCGGGCAGAAATTGTGCGTGGATTCACGTCTGCAGATGAGCTGCTGCTTTGCTGCAGGCTACGGGCATCACTGGGGCTGCACAGGGCTCATCTGCTGCATCCTGCCCTCCTGTGCAGAGGGGAATGCTGAGCCCACCCTCCCTGAAGATGGTCCCTGACTAACCAGCCTGGGGCGTGAGTGGCAGCCTCGTGGTCTGTTGTTACAGTCCAGCTGCAGTTCCTTGTCGTCTGCTGCTTGCAGTGAGGCATAGGTTGTTTCCTGCAGCTTGTCTTTCCTGTGGTGGGACTACCACAGCTTGCCCAAATGGAAGAAATGGAAAATACCTAGCCAAAAAAAAATTAAAAATTACCGGGTTCTTTCCTAGGGAGAGAGAAAACAGGTGAGATATGCACTAGTGGTGAGGATGAGGTTGGTTATACTTTTTTTCATAGAATCATTCAGGTTGGAAAAGACCCTTGGGATCATCGAGTCCGACCATCAACCCCACTCTACAAAGTTCTCCCCTACACCATATCCCCCAACACCGCATCTAAACGACTCTTCAACACATTCAGGGATGGGGACTCAACCACCTCCCTGGGCAGCCTATTCCTATTTTCTTGTGATACAAGAGGTACCAGTGAAATTAAAAAGTCTCAAAGGTGCCCATTGTTGTAACAGTAGTACTTAAAGCACTGCTCTGACCTCATATAGCATGTTTCCCTCTCTCTGATTTTAGAAACTGAAGAAAGTTTCAGTCTCTTGGGAGTTTGGGTTTCTCAGCGCGGCATTGCTGGGCTGGGAAGTCATAGCTCTGGTGGGACAGAGAAACAGCGAACGTTCCATCAGATCTTTCCCCGGTCAGTAAGCAAAACAAAGGCTTCTGCACTTCAGCTGTCTTTCAGGATTTTTCTTCTCTGGACCTGTTTTATGTCTGATCTCTGTATGGCGTTAGGAAACAGCATGGGAATCCCACGCTACTCACTTCTCCGTCTGTCTCTGCTGTGTACCTCCTACCCTGCTGCTGTAGTAACCATGTGCTTCACAGCGTATATGTTTATTTGAATTTTTGATCAGGTTAAAAAAATGCTCAGTTTTCCCCCAAAGCCAGAGTGGAGGAAATTTGAGTCTAGTTTACTTTGCTTTTCAAGTTTTGCATGCTTTAAAATGCACACCGAAAAGTTAATTTTACCCAAAAAAATGCTGTTTCAATCTGAAAAGAAAACACCAACAGCACTTCCTTTTGCAAAATCTTGGCATCGAGTCTTTTGAACTTCTTAGGATCTTGAATCTGTTTGAATTCAGCAGCATTGAAATGTGTATTTTTGGGAGGGATAGTGAGGGTGGGAAGTTCTTTTAAAATGTTCAGAGAAATCGTGCTTGGCTGCGGGAATCCTCAGCAATCCGTACCCTTGTGACACCACCAGAGAAATCCCATCTTCCTCACCTCATTAAGTCCAAGGGCAACTGCTATGTGCCGAATCTCTGAAAAAATGTGAAACCTGGTGCTTTAGACCTTCCTTTGTTTGCTAAGTTGAATAAGTAGATTTCCCCTCTCCATAAATTATTACTGTGTTAAAGATAACCTGAAGACAATGCTGGTTTTCTTTTTGCTGCAAAAGCACAGCACCCAGGCTTTGCCTGGTGCTAGGTTTCTCCCTAATTGCCTGGACTAGTTCCACTGTTTGAGTTTTGGATTGGGCAGGTGGCATGAGCCAATTTTTTATACTTTGGGGTTTTAGAGAGGCCCAGACTGTGGGTGAGCTATTAAGACACTTTTCTGTGGAGCTTGGCTGTTTATCTTGGCCACATCTCTAATGCCAAAAGATGGAGCATCTAGCTCTCCCTTGGTCTACCAGCCTTGAGACAGTGCTGTGGCTCGGACTGCAAACCCAACAGAAACATATTTTCTGTACAGTTTTATACATTTTGCTTTTGCAGAGCTGTTTATGGAAGTGCACTTTATGTGACAGCTGGAACAGCGGTCTGTCTGTCTGCTTTCCCTCTTTGGAAGACAAAATCCACGAGCCCTTCAGTCCTTCAGGACCCAGAAAACAGGTTTTTGCTTTGATAGCTGAGTTGGTATGATAAAACCATGGACAAGGGTTACTGTTAAAAGTCAGTAAGGCAGATTTTCAGCCTGCCAAGTTTTCTGGGTTAGCATGGAGTACAGGCTGACAAGCCTGATAACTAAAATTGGAGAAGTACATACCTCATTTTCACACCTTGTGTTAGCACCAGGATAAACAAGCCTGATTTTGAAAAACAATAAAGCTAGTTGGGAAATGATCTCCCAGCTCTAAAAATGTTCAGGATGTCAACACTTTGTCACTTGATCTCAGCTGGAGCTAAGGACACTGCAAAGCTCTCCCTTACATCTCCTAACATCTGCTTTTTCTCATGTGGTTTGGGCCACACGGATTCTGCGGCTGGAAGATGGAGTTGCTGTGAGTGGTGTTGTCAAAATGAAGCCAGTTCGTGCCGTAGACATACTTAAAGATCAGTCTTTTTCTTCAGTCTCCCTCCTTTACTATAAAACTTTTAAATTCTTTCGCCACTTCTGACCAAATTTGACACAAGGGTGCACAGAAGTAATTAAGCTCCTATGAGAAAGGTGGTCAGACTTGAAGAGAATGAGATCCAGTGTTGCTCCCACAAAAAAGGACACCGCCGATTGCAGCGAAACGTCACTGTACAGCAGCATCCCAACAGTAAGAAAACCTACATCTTAGTAGACATCAGTGAAGCCAGTCAACAGGAATGCAGATTTTCAGTGATGTTGCTTCTCATCGAATGACTCACCTTCAGAAGAGGTAATTAAAAACGAGAAAAAAAATCTTAAAGAAACTAATACTATATGCCACCCGTGACAATACAATACCTGTAAGTAATACACTCGAGTGAACTATGAAACCAGGCATTCACTTACAGATGCATCATAGAATTTCTTCTGAAACCAACCTTTTTTGGGTTGTTTTTTTTTTAATAGTTAAATGCTGTTTTATAAAGGACTTCAGAGGTTTGTGGGAACATCCTCAGCGTTCATGTCGTTCTGCTAAATTCCTGTTCCTAAGGAATACCCCCAGTATCAATACATGCTGGGGGGTGAAGGTATAGAAAGCAGCCCTGCGGAGAGGGACTTGGGGGTGATGGTGGAGAAGCTGGACATAAGCCAGCAATGTGTACTCGCAACCCAGAAAACCAAACATACCCCGGACTGCCAACAAAAGAAACGTGGCCAGCAGGTCAAGGGAAATGATTCTCCTCCTCTACTCTGCTCTTGTGAGACCCCACCGGGGGGTACTGCATACAGCTCTGGGGGCCCCAACAGAA